>CAUYRH010087865.1:0-16978 GCA_963574655.1 Perodicticus potto
TATATCACAAAATCTCAAAATTGCAGATGCTGGCACAGATGTGGAGAGAAAGGAACACTTTTACACTGCTGGTGGGACTGCAAACTAATACAACCTTTTTGGAAGGAAGTATGGAGAAACCTCAAAGAACTCAACCTAGACTTCCCGTTTGATCCAGCATCGATATTTTTTAAAGCCCAGAAAAATTTGAAAGCCATGCCCTCCATTGAGCCCAGCTGCCCAGCCTTGTCTGACCATAAGATGCTTTTGCAAACAGAGCCTCCCAGGCCCCTGCCCAGGTAATCCTGATTCACTGGGTTAGGGTAGGCCCTGAAGTGTACTTTTTTGCAAGTCCTCCAGTTAAATCTTATGCCAAGGCCAGATGAGCTCTCAGATCTTTGGGAACCTCACCTCATTTCTCAGCTGTGTGGCCTGCACTTCAGCCAGCCTCTGTGACCTGTCCCCACTCAGCCAAGTCTCTTCCTGTCTGACTTTGCTGATTCCACCTGAGACTGAAGCCCCACACACCTGTGAACGTTTTATAATTACGAGAAAATGCCAAATACATTTAAAACACAGTTGGAATTAACATTCACCTTAAACTTGCCACAGGCTGAGAAAAGGCTGTCCACACACCAAACACAAGCTACGACGCTCTTCTGCATCTCATATTTGTTTTTGTTTTTTGAGACAGAGTCTCACTCTGTCACTCTGGATAGAGGGCCCTAGTGTCATAGCTCACAGCAACCTCAAACTCTTGGGTTCAAAAGATCCTCTTGCCTCAGCCTCCTGAGTAGCTGGAACTACAGACTCCTGCCACAATGCCTGGATAGTTTTTCTATTTTTAGTAGAGTCAGGGTCTCGCTCTTGCTCAGGCTGGTCTTAAACCCGTGAACTCAAGCAATCCACCTGCCTTAGCCTCCCAAAGTGCTGGGCTACAGTCATGAGCCACTGCATCTGGCTTATTTGGATAATTCATTGTTGGAAGTTCTCTCTCTGAAGAAGGGTCTCAGTTAATTTCCTCATCTCTGGAGGAGGGAAGGAAATGAGGATCCCTTCCCTTTACTGTGTTGAATAGTGTCCTCCAAAAATTCATCATCACCCAGAACCTCAGAATGTGACCTTATCAGGAATTAGAGCCATGGCAGATGTAATTAGTTAGGATGACGTCATCCTGGAATAGGCTGGACCTTAAATCCAATAAGATGACATCATTATGGGGAGAAAAGAGACAGAGACACAGAGGGGAGGTGGCCACGTGATGATGCAGGCAGAGACTGGAGAGCTGGAGCGATAGCCAAGGAAAGCCAAGTACGCAGCAACCACCTGGAGCTGGAGGAAGCAAGAGGGATTCTTTCGGGGGCCTTCAGAGAGTGTGTCCTGCCAGTTCCAGACACCAGGCCGGAACCGAGAGAAAATGACTTTCTCTTGTCCTAAGCCACTAGTTGGTTGCGCTTTGTGAAAACAGCCATAGCCAGGTCGTGGGCTACTAGAGGCGTCTCGGGCACTAATAAGCACTGTCTTGCCTGTGGTCTTCCAAAATCTCTCATTAAGGTCAGCCAGAATGCCTGACATTTTCACAAATGGACAGAAGAGCCAAAAGCAAATACGTTTTTTACTCTGGGGCAAGAAGTTTAAGAATCTTATTATGGAAGAAAAAAAACAAAAATAGAGGGATAGGTTTGGTGGGAATTGGGGGCAGATCTTTGTCCCCTTGGTTAAAAAGAAACATAAGTCCACTGTGTAGAATTAAAAAGTATATTTCAGGCCAGGTGTGGTGGCTCACCTCTGTAATCCTAGCACTCTGGGAGTCTGAGGTGGGGAATTGCCTAAGCTCAGTAGTTTAAGACCAGCCTGAGCAAGAGCGAGACCCCATCTCTATCAAAAATAGAAAAACTAGCCAGGCATTATGGCAGGCACTTGTAGTCCCAGCTACTCAGAAGGCTGAGGCAAGAGGATTGCTAAATCCCAAGAGTTTGAGGTTGCTGTGAGCTGTGATGCCACTGCACTCTACCCAGGGTGACAGAGACTGCCTCAAAAAATATATATATATACTCACACACACACATATTTTTCAAAAAATATTAATTGAATTAAAAATAAAAGTAATATATTCCCATTGTATAATGCTACAGAATCTTTTTCAAACTGCTGTCACCTGTGATCAGATTTGCTCTTCATAACCACCTCTTGGGCTGGGTAGGGTGGGCCTCTCTGAAAGCCTGTTTTCTGCTTTGCATGAGGTGGAGGAATAAAGTGACTTCTAAAAATAGCTAGTAAGGCAGCTCCGGTGCTCACAGTTTTCCAGGCTTAAACTCTGATCTGTTTTCTAGCGGTGTCATCATGACAATACGATCGGTGATTCATGAAGGAGATAGGGGGGTGCGACCCCTAAGTCCCTGGTCTCTGTCGCCACAGGAAGGAACCAGGCTTGATGCAGATTAGAAGGACAAGCTTGCAGGAGGTGGGCTGACCTTGAATGCAGGGTAGCCCCAGCAACCTCCACAGTAGCCTTCTATTGAGACGGTACATGGCAGATGAGGGGAGTATTAGACAACGACTATGTGATTAAGGATTGCTACCGCTTGGGCTCTTTCTCTGCAATGAACACCTGCGGATGAGATGCCCGAGGGTCCGCCCCCAAGCCACAAACCATCTTGCTCAGAGGTCATTTTGCTCTTGGCCTCTGCTACATTTCCCCCTCTAGTGTATTCAAAGACATTTCTGGTTAGGCAAGGGAGAAAATTTGTGGTTGGTTATTTCAGCCATTCTCCTCACTGAGGAGCTTTCCTTCCTACTAAGTAAAAAAAGAAAAGGGCATATAAGTATAACAAAATCACACCAACGGAACTAATCCGGGTATAAAGAAAACTATTTTAGCTAAACGAGGGATAGGGGAAAACATGTCCCATTTGTACTAATCACCACCCAACTACATGCTACGAGCTGACCCATAGGGCCCATGACGCTTCCATGAGAAGGATTAACCACCACCCGAAGTTATGTTAGGTGGGGAAAGGGCTGTACCAAACTCAGATCCTTTCCAAAGAGCAGTATAACTTTAAGATCAGGTGCCCAACTGAAACCAATATAAATCCAACAAGTGAAATTCTCTTACCTTAGCCAATACCAGTATAACCGTTACCCCAAAGCCTGCTATTTGAGGCCTTTGTTGTATATAACCTCCTAAGCTCTAAAGAGGATGCATACTAAGCTTACCTGGGGCTTGTTATTCAGCCCAAAATACTGAAATCCTGTATCAATCTTCCCTCTCTGCATAGACACTCCAACTGCCTCTTAGGGAAACAGGACGCTGACTGCTCTTAACTGCTTCCTGCTGAGGATGGATGGTGATATAGGAGAGGCAGTTAGAGATTCCCCAGAGTAGATTGATCCAGCGTTTCTCTAATATGAAATTACCCAGGCTCCAAAAATCAGGGTCCTGTGAATAATAATAGAAAAGTTAGTGAAAACAGATTTGTTATAGCGCTGGCAAGGTTTCCTGGCTTAATCCAGCAGGTTGGTAGCCACTGCTTCTCTTGATGTTCTGTAATAATATGAGCAAAACCTCGACCCCAATGCAGTACATAACCAGGCTTCCACTCTGACATGTCAGGTTTTCTATAAAAAAAAAAAAAGGTTGTTGTATAAGCCCTCTCCCTAAACAGAGAGCTAGACACAGTGACTCAGGAGGCTGAGGTGGTAGGACCCCTTGAGGCCTGGAATTTGAGACCAACCTGGGCAGCATAGTGAGACCCTTTCTCTAAAACTAATTTTTTTAAAGGATGGTAAATAGAAGATTGAGTTGATTCTACCTAGATGAAAAACAAAGAAAAAATAAAAAAACTCAAGCATGGCGGTGACTAAGTGGATGAAAAAGACCTGCAGGTGACTTGACATTCTTTTTATTAACCTGGATGGAGTGTAAACGCGGTCTTCCTAGTAAAGTGTCACAAGAATAGAGAAACAAGGCTCGGCACCTGTAGCTCAAGCGGCTAAGGCGCCAGCCACATACTCCAGAGCTGATGGGTTCGAATCCAGCCTGAGCCTGCCAAACAACAATGACAACTGCAACAAAAAAATAGCTGGGCATTGTGGCGGGCGCCTGTAGTCCCAGCTACTTGGGAGGCTGAGGCAAGAGAATTGCTTAAGCCTAGGAGTTGGAGGTTGCTGTGAGCTGTGATGCTATGGCACTCTACCCAGGGCAACAGCTTGAGGCTCTGTCTCAAAAATAAGAATAGAGAAGCAAGAATCCAATCAATGCTAATATGAAGCCAGCAGACAATCTAATACACGCCCACATAAGAGAAAAACTCAAATCAAGTGGTGGTGGGAGAATGGGGAAGGAGGGAGCGGGGAGAGGAGTGGGGGAGGGGGAGGGGTGTGTTCCCACTTAATGGGCATAGTGGTAAGGTGTACGGCACACCTCTTGGACGTGAGACACAATTATGAGAGGGACTCTACCTAACAAATGCAAACATCGTAACCTAATTCTTCCTACCTTCAACTTAACCTGAAACAATGAATAAATAAATAAATGGAAAAAAGACCTTGAAGAAGTGTGCTTAGCACTATCTCTGAGTACCATCCTTTACGTTATTAACCCCCGCTGGTAACTTGGCTGTTTGAATCTTCGCTTCCAGGGTATCCACGTGTTTCTTCTCTGTCAATTTTCCTTTCCCAGGCCTATAAACGTCCGAGAAGGCGAGTTCTGCAGTCTTCTCATATCTTTCCTTCCATAACCAGCCCCTTGTATCTCCATAGAACCCCCATAAACCTGGGGTTCCCCATGTCCCAGTCTTTGCACAATAGTGAATTCAAAGAAAAGGCAATCAAAAGCAATTCAAATAATGACCCAGTCAACCCAGTTCTACCTCAGTCCTTTCATAATACATCAACTTAATCTCTGCAAAGTCCTTAGTTTCCTTTTCACTTTTCCCATTGCCCAGATTCTATGACAAGAAGGAAAGCCCAGAGGCTGAGCCAGGATGCAAGATTCTTTCCACCTTAACATGTAAAATGGCCCAGGGGGTACAAAGACTGCAGAATATTTATCACTTAACATCTTTTCCTACAGCCCCTTCAGTCTCCTGAGAAATGAGGAAAAAAACACTGAGCTCTTTCTCTGGTGCCATGCAGCCTAAGCCCTCAAGCACATTTGACACCCAGTATCCATTCACAGAGCTTATCAAAACCTCCTCTCCTCTACCTGTGAGGTCGCTGGATTGAAGATCACGGAACTGTTCACAACGTGATGTTTAACACAGAGACACTCTGGAAATACTCCTTCAAGACCAGGCAGAAAAATAAAATTGAAGATGAACATTAAAAAAGAGAAAGACCACCGAGAACAAGACTGGTGGGACAATGGTGTCCTCCCCTCTGGATCACAGCCCAGAGACAGGTTTGACCCTGGGTGGGCTCCAAGGGCATCACCTCTCATTTCTAGGTATATGGGGTGAGGGTTAGAAGCTGTGCAGTGTTGGGCAAGTTATTTAACCTCTCTACGCATCTGCTTCCCTGAACGTGAAGTAGGGATGCTGACAATATGCTTACTTCATAGATGCCCTGTAAGGATTAAAGGAGATGTGCGTGCAAAGCAGTGAGTACAGAGTCAGAGTCCAGTAGGTTTTATCTGCTGTTATCACTGGATGTGTTTCCATGAGGGTAGAGACTGACTTCATCACTGAGCAGTGTCTGGACCCAGCAGAACCTTAATAAATACCTGTTTAGACAGTAGCCTCAGATTTGGGCATAAATGCCCTTTGGGAGAAAGTTGAACATCTCCTACATCCTTGGACTATGAAGAGCTATGATGAGAACATTGCCTACAGAAGGTTCTGTAAGAACCTAGCTGACTCCATTTTGTTAACAAGCTAACTCCATTTGTTAAAACTCCGTCTTGTCCCTCAGCTGTCCCTTTGCAGCTGCATACCAAAGGCGTTAGACAAACTGCTTCCTCCCCCGCCCCCCATTCTTGCCCCATGATCCGCGCCCTTGCACAACACCTGCCCTGAGCGATAGCAGCACCCTCCCAGATGAATCAGCCAAGGACAAATACTGCTCAGTCCCCTAGGCCCCCTATCAGCTCACCCCAGCGGCTCACTTCACACCCCCTCACTTTTTCCTTTCTGTACCCTTAAAACCTCCCACCATTTCGAGGTCAGAGCGTCTCTGCTCTCCTGCTGCATCAGGATCAGGAAGCCCAGGCTCGAGCTTGCTAATAAACAACCTCTTGCATCGCACTCGGTCTCCGGGTGATTTGTAGGGGATCCTGTGATTTGGGCACAACAGTTCCTGTGATCATTTGGCCACTGTGAAATGGCAAAGCCATGTTTTTAACTCCCAGTCCTAAAACCTGTTTCCAGCCTCATTTTTTTTTTTTTTGCAATGTTCAGGCCATCCCTTTAGAATAAGACTTCTTCTTCCCCAAGATACTGCCCCCCCACTCAAGGCCTATCCTTGGCACCTTGCACCTCATCTCTGCACCCCAAGCCCATGTTGTGCACACCAGACTGCAAGGTGGTAAAATGCAGTGGCTCAGGATGCAAGCGGTGGCATCAGATTCCTGGGCAGCATCCCAGCCAGCTCCATCCTTCGCCAGCTGGGCCTCCTTAGGCAACAACTTATTCTCTGTGCCTGAGTTGCCCCATCTGTAAAATAAGGATTTGTTGGGAACATAAACAACATTGGAAAATGCATGGTTCATGCTTGTAATCCTGGCCCTCTGGACAACTGAGGCAGAAGGATTGATTGCTTGAGCTCAGGAGTTCAAGACCAGCCTGAGCAAGAGCAAGACCCCCATCTCTACTAAAAATAGAGAAATCAGCCAGGCACGATGGCAGTTGCTGGTAGTCCCAGGTACTCAGGAGGCTGAAGCAGGAGGATTGCTTGAACTCGGGAGTTTGAGGCTGTTGTGAGCTATGATACCATGGCACTCTACCCAGGGTAGAAAAAAAAAATGCATGGAAGATGTTTAGAACTAAATGCTCAAAAAAATTCCATCATTCTTATAAATGGAGGCTGAATCATCTCAGCACTTCTCTGGCTGGTCACTACACTCCAGGCTGTCCCATATGGGAGCCACTAGCCACCCTCATGGGGCTACTGAGCCCTTAAAATGTGGCTGGTCAGAATGAAGAACTGACTTTTTATTTTATTTCACTTGAATTAATTTCTATTTAATTCTAAAGGCCACAAGAAGCTAGGGGCTACCATATCAAACAGGGGCAGTTCTAGCAGAATCATAGAAAGGTATCAATGACATTATTGTACCTCAAATTCATTGCTTTCCCCTGACTTGTTAAACTCTAGATCCTCCTTTCTCACATTTTTTTTAGATTTCCAGGCTTAGATCATGGAAATAAATTCTATCCTTCCAAGCAAATAACATTCTTAACACTCCATACCAGCACTTATTTAAATGCTTTCCATATACAGGGTGTCCGTAAAGTTCGTGCGTGCAGTTTTAAATAGTTGTCTATTTTAAATCGCACATGAACTTTACGGACACCCTGTATTGGTTCGTGGCAACTCTGAGATAGATGCTGTGATTGTACCATTTAACAGATGAGTACAATGAGGCACAAAGGAGTGCTCTGACTTCTCAAAGTCACATAGCTGTTGAGATGAAGAGTTCGGATTTGAATTTACTCTGGGTTCAACAACCCACAACTCGTAACCATGACACCATATTGCTTCTGTGGCCAAAACATGGAGACCCAAACTTCACAGTGAATGTGATATTGGCCTAACTGCCAAGTAGGCCTGGATATCCCCCTTAATTCGCTATACAAAATCCAGGGTCTCTCCCACGCTCACTCCAGTGGTTGCTCTCATAGGGTTCTCCTTACCTGTCATTTCTCTTCTTCATTGTTTTTTGTCTCATAGCTGTTTATTTGCAGGACTTTGTCTCCTTCTGCTCTATTCATAATCAAAGTGATTTTCCCCTTGGCTAAATTCAGAAGTGGTTCTACAAAAGGAGCCCAGGCAGCGGATGGTACGCCAACTTGTCTGGCAAGTGGGTGTCAAATTGTTGTCTCTTCTGCCACTGGCAGCTCCTGCCAAGGGGCCAGGCCCTCAGCCAGCTCTCCAAGGAGCTGGCGGGAAACCACTGCAATCAGAGCAAACCTACAGCCTGGGTCAGCCCCCCGGAGCAGTGCCCCAGCTGGCACCCCATGGCCCATCTGCATGGCCGGGCAGAGGTGTAGGGGGGCAGCCTGGCTCCTTCCCACCACTGGGAAGACCCACCCTTGTCCCATGTCTTTTCCAGGCTACCTGTGTGGTGATGCCTTTATTAATATCGGCTTTTATTATGACTAAAATGTTCTCCTTCCAAGACACTAATGCTGCCAGAGTCCATCAAAATACACAAGAAGTGACATGCCTTCACAGATAATGCTGGAAAGATGGGATTCCTGGCAGCACTTTGTCCCTTGTTCACAGCCCATGAGCATCTCCACATTCCAACGGGACTGCATTAATGATCAGGGCATAGATGGGGGGGCGTCCATTTGGAGCTGACTTGGATTTTAAATGCACGTCCTCGGTAACTTAGCTTGATCAGTAGCTGAGGCATTTCACCAAGTCCAGAAGTTCCTAAGTCTCAGAGGAAGGCAGGCAAGACCCAGGCAGGCCACACCAACTGGAGGGCAGGTCTCGCCTCTCCCCACAGAGCAGCAGAGAGCAGCAAAAGGTGAAATGGCAGAGGGTTGGTCTGACAACGGAGGTCTTAGCGACTAGCAGGGATCAGGTCATGTTAGGCTACCACCAGGAGGGAATTTGGTAAGTGGGTGGGGAGAGCAGGACAGCTGTCAGGTATAAGCTGATTCTCCTAGAAAATAGCTTCCTGACTTCAGAGAGTTGAGAGCGAGATGAGTCCAGCTACTGCTGCCTAAAATACCTTTACAGCAGCCGGGCATGGCGGCTCCTGCCTGTTATCCCAGCACTCTGGGCGAGTGGTGTAATCCTAGCACCCCAGGAGGATGAGGAGGATGGGTTGCCTAGTTCAGGAGTTTGAGACCAGCCTGAGAAAGACCCTGTCTCTAAAAAAAAATAGCCAGGCATTGTGGCAGGCGCCTACAGTCCCAACTACTAAGGAGCCTGAGGCAAGAGGATTGCTTAAGCCCAAGAGTTTAAGGCTGCTGTAAGCTATGATGGCATAGCACTTTACAGAGGGTGATAGAGTAAGATTCTGTCTCTAAAAAAAGAAAAAGAAAGAGAAAGAAAAGAACGTTGACAGCAAGATAACTATGCATCCTAATATTGGCGAAAGCCATGTCTTTATCATGCATTATAAGGGCTCTAAGAATAACAATCTCACCTCCGAAAGGGTGAGGAAAGGGATGGAGAGCCAGAATCTTGGCCATCTGCTTTCTTCTGTCCAGTGACTTCTCTGGAGCACAGAAAAGCAAGGAAAACACTCAGAGCCAACTCCAATTTCTGAATTTCAAATACAGAGTCCATCTCTCTCCACCAGATTATTCCCCAGAACGAATCACTAACTCCTTTCCCTTTGCCAAACATCTCTCCCACCAAAGCACAACTATGATGGACTATTCACTGGCCGCCCCAAAACACGTGTGCCTTTAAATTCTATCACCTAAAGGAAGTGACAGACAAAATGCAAAACCAAAGTGAAACTTTTCCTCCAATTATTGGTTCTGAAAAGTTTGGTGGACTCTGTACATAGCCCCAGAGCCAGGATTTGCCTGCAAAAAGGACCAATCCTCATTTTAGAGAAGCAACTTAAGAGTAATAGCCACACCGATACAACACTACACTAAGGGAGAATAAT
This sequence comes from Perodicticus potto, assembly GCA_963574655.1. Taxonomy (NCBI): domain Eukaryota; kingdom Metazoa; phylum Chordata; class Mammalia; order Primates; family Lorisidae; genus Perodicticus; species Perodicticus potto. Next base: position 9,776 of record CAUYRH010087865.1, read on the forward strand.
GAGCCTAATAAAACTAGCGATTTTCCAATTGCTATTGCTGCTGGAAACACTGATTATGCTAATTAAAGGGTGGAATAGTAAGTACCCACTCTTTTGCATCCAATTAAGTGCTCAGATTATTTCTCAGAAGTATTTGTTGAAAACAGCACTTTTGATTATCATAGGTCCCAAATAAACAGAGTCAAGTGTTTTGTGTGTGTGTATGTGTGTGTGTGTATGCATGCACGCAAGTGTGCACACATACGCATGTTTGTCTCTGAATTCATTTGAAGGAGCAGTACAAGCTTCTAAAATTCCTACGAGGCCAAATCAGAAAAATCAGAATTTCCCAAGACCAGAATTTAGGGCATCCTTGGAGAAGGTGTGTGTTGAGAACACAGCATAAGAAAACAATTTCACGTTGGAAACATCTATGATGTAACATGCAAACATCCAGAACTCAACTGATTATTCAGAGTTGCCTAAGACCCTCATTATGTCAAGATCAGCTTATGCTAACTAATAAAATAGCCAGTCAAACTATGTTCTACAAAGTGTTAGAAGTCTCATCCTTCTAGTCAATTCCATGTCTCAGGGCAAAGTCAATTTACATGTAAGTTAAACAAAGTGTTGTCACTAACAACTGAGTATTGTGTCTAATGCCAATCAGAAATTCAATAAATAAATATTAGAGGATTTGCAAGTTGAAGCAACCATAGAAATTCTATTATCAGAAAGGAAAATTATTACCTGCAGAGGTGCAGACAAAATGCTAGAACCCCAAAGAGAAAGAATTTTAATTATTTCTTTTAAGTTAATCAGGAATGAGAATGGGGTGTTTTTCACCTACAAAAGGAGATTAGATTCATGCATTCATTCAATATGCATTTGACCAACAATGAAACCTCCTCTGAGCCAGGCCTGCAGCACTAGGTCTTAAGGAAAAGTTGGTCAACCAGACAGACACAGCCCTAGCCTCCAGGAGCTCACATTCTAGAGGAGAGAAATGGTAAACCTGCAAACCAAATAAGATCTTCTTAGGTTGAAGTAAGTGCTTTAGAGAAAATAAAAGCAGATGACATCATAGAAAATTACTTCTGGGTGCCAGGGAGACAATATCTCACTTACCTGTGCATAGCAAAGCTTCTGAGGCCTTGCAAAGTGTGTAGTATTAAGACTTCTGTCTTAGGTCAAGTTCCCTAAATGCAGAGCCTGAGGCAGGGATTTAGTGCTTGTAATTCACTGCAGAAGTGCTCACAAGAGATGTGAATGAGGATGACAGGGCAGGGGGAGGACACCTGCTCCTGTGTGATCCCACAGGGAGCTCTGGATCATGAATTGGGCAAGGGAGCCAGTCTTTTGTCCTGTGTCACCCAGCCACTGGCTATGGGCTGCAGACTCTGCCAGCCCCATAAACCTGGAGGACAAGGAATGTGGTCTGTGGTCTATGTTCTGTTCTTTTGTGCACATCTCCTTCCCTAGGAGGAAAGGGTTAACCACCCTTGGGAAAGAAAAAGAAGAATGGAATGTCATCTCCTCCCATGGCAGCCTGTAGGGTGGCAGTGGCCTTTCTCTTGTCGGTTTTATTATGCTGCCATAGCTTGTTGTCTGCAGCCTGACATAGAGGGATGAAGGTCATTTGGCCCCATCTATAAGGATCTGGATCTCAAGGGGCAGCCCTAGGCCTGCTGGTCCCTTCCAAGACTCAGCCACATTGCATAGCTGTCAGCAACTCATCCCGTGCCTCTGATGGAAGGAATAGCCATTTCTGGCAGGACTAGGGCCATCTATCCACCTTCCCTTTGCAGTAACCAACTCTGGGGTCTGCAGGCACATTCCAGATCCATCTTCAGTGCCTTAAAAGAGACAGAAACCAGAGGAAATAATCCTTGTTCCCTCTCACCTGAACACACCAGCTCACCCCATGCTTTTTCTTCTTCTCTAGGAAAAATAAAAGCTAAGCTTGTGAACACTTCCTAATGTGCCCACATGCATGTCATCTGCACAACCACTTCATGAGGTGGATGTTATCATCCCCATTCTACAAATGAAGAAACTGAGGCATTTCTATAACAATCCTCCAAGTGGTGGAGAAAAGATATAACCAGGCAGCATGGCATCAGAGTACATTTTCAACCGCCTGCCCCTGGGTAAGTTCTTCAAGCCCAGTAGCTGACCAGATGTCTGTATAGAGAATAAAATGTCAGGATCTCCTCTCCTCCCAAATACTCCCAAATTTTACAAGAGACTTTCTTGGGCCCCTCAGCAGCAGATATGAGAATGATGAAGGGCTCGGTGCCTGTGGCTCAACGGACTAAGGCGCCAGCCACATACACCTGAGCTGGCAGGTTTGAATCCAGCCTGGGTCCACCAAACAACAATGATGGCTGCAACCAAAAAAAAAAAAAAAAAGGCTGGGCATTGTGGCGGGCACCTATAGTTCCAGCTACTTGGGAGATGGAGGCAGGAGACTCGCTTGAGCCCAGGAATTAGAGGTTGCTGTAAGCTGTGATGCCACAGCACTCTATCCAGGGTGACAGCTTGACACTCTGTCTCAAAAAAAAAGAGAATGATCAGGACAGCCTCTCCCTCTCTCCCCCAGCCACCCCAACACCTCCCAGTAGAAGTCCCAAAATCACACCTCGCTAGCTCTGGTTGGACCCAAGACTGAACCAATTGCTGTGGTCATGAGATACAGTGTCCTCTGACTGGACGTACCAGAGCTATACCCCACCTCTAGATCCTGAGGTGGAGTCAACACATCCCAAACCAGACACAGACCAAGGGCAAGGACATGAGCCAGGCATAGACCAAGGCTCCTAGGGAGGTAAGAGGTTCTGACCCAGCTGCCCAGGGAGAGGGTGCCAGGCAAGCAAATATACTAATCATCCCTGCACACCCCAGGGAAGGCTGTGGGGGCTTGTCCTACCTGAAGGCAAAAAAAAATCATGCCTACTGCATGTGGTGCCTGACACAGCATCTTAACGCTGTCTAGTTTAATCCTTACAAAGATCCTATCAACTTTTTGGCATTTTATAGGTAGAAACAATGGAGCTCTAAGAGATTTTTAAAACTCACCACTATCAACTTGAAAAGTAACATTTCCCTCTATTCTAAACAAATTGATTTTTTTAATTTTGCCAGCTCTGAAGTTGGACTACATCTTACAAGCCCCGGACTAACATGGCGTCACCTGCAGTACTTTTCTCTTTAGCAACACGTAAAATAATGGCACATCTCACAGCTGATGGTGCTTTAGATCCTGTGCGATCCTGGTGAAGCCAGGAATCTAGTCCAACCCAGTCTGACAGCCCACATGTTTTCTGTGCTCCTAGCCTGAGACAGGGATGTAGATAAGTCAGGCTTTGCTTATTGTGAGACAGATATGGGAAACGGCCCTGACAGAACGTTCCTCTTGCATTTGCAGGGGAATAAAGCAACAGCCTTCCACTATCCCAGGGGAGCTGCTAAATACCAAGGTGAGGCTGTCCAGCAGTCCCTCGTGGAGCCCCAACCAAGGTGAGGCTGTCCAGCGGTCCCTCATGGAGCCCCACACTCACCCAAATGCCAATGAGACAGAGTGGAGGGCGAACGTCAACCTCATCATGAACTGGTTCACTAAGGAAGGTTTGACTCTGGGACTCTGTACTATGAAAAGCCAGATAACACAGGCCGCCAATTCAGGCCCAAGATGGAGAACAGAAAGGGATAACCCAGCAAATCAACAAACCCTGGGGTACCTACCTGGTGTAAGGCGCTGAGCGGCACAGATTGATGGAGTGTCTCAATGTCATCATCACCTGTAGCAGCCCGTATAGCCTATGGCTAGGAGGAGTGAGAGTTATAAGAAATTCCTGTATAGCTCAGTAATGGAACACCTGGGTGGAAAGGGCATGGAGAGGGATTTAGCTCGCCTAACAAGCGTGAGAGCTCGCGAGATGAGAGCAGTGGTGAATTGGCAGTCTCTACACCTGTGGTGTTGGGAGGCACGAGATCAGCCTTATATTAGGCTGGAGGCGAAGGCAGTCAAGGAGCATGCGCATTCTATTACGGACCCGCTTTCTCCGACTCCGACTCCGACTCCTCTCCTGCCTGCAGAACGCCAGCCCGGTGTCTCTCTGCTGAAGATTACCCAGCTCTGCTAAAGACTAAGATCTATCTTTCTAAGAAGACTGCTTTACTCTCTCTAAGACTCACTCTCTCCCCAGCTAAAGTAGATAGCCCTCAGGCACCCAAGAGAAACTGTACCTTAGCAAGGTAACTTAGCAGTCCATGTCCGGAACCTAGTTAAGCTGGGCCCGAGACCTGGCCAGTCCTGGGCCCTGACAATCACCGTTGACCATGGTGTGACCACAGTGAAAAAGAATCCTGACATCAATGAGATCCTCTTGACAAACTACATCAAGTTGAGGGACTTGGTCAAGTTCGATATTGTGGACTCTGGTGGCTTTGGGATGCTCCTTCCAAAGCCAGGGCATGAGGAAGGCCTTTACCAAGCGCTGAAGAATGTACACCCTCGCCTCAACGTCTACAAGGAGGAGGAATTTCCAGAACATTTACGTCTACAAGAACAACATCTACAAGAAGGAAGAATTTCCAGCTAAACAATGACAGTTCTGAAAAAATTAAAACATAGGTACACACACCATAAGTTTAACACACTGGTACCTAAGCATTCCCTATCACCTCTTGGCCTTCATGTCCCACACAACCAACATCACCCAGAATTTCTGTTGTGTAATAATAACGATCAATATCATTATTCATCAGAATTCTGCCCAGCACTGCACCAAAAATTTAACAGGAGATATTTCATTTTTGTCTTCCCAACGGCCCTGTAAAATAAATGCTCTAGTTCCCCCATTCTAACATTGAAGAAATCAAAGCTTAGCAAGAAGTGACTTGAGATTGGAAATCTAAGGTTGAGGCCGGGCACAGTGTCTCACACCTATATTCCTACCATTCTGGGAGGCTGAGGAAGGAGAGTTGCTTGAACGCAGGAGTTCAAGATTAGCCTGAGCAAGAGCAAGACCCCAGCTCTACTAAAAATAGAAAAATTAGCTGAGTGTTGTGGCAGGCATCTGTAGTCCCAGCCACTCGGGAAGCTGAGGCAGCAGAATCACTTGAACCCAGGAGTTTGAGGTTGCTGTCAGCTATGATGACACCACAGCACTCTAACTTGGGCAACAGAGTAAGACTCTGTCTCAAAAAAAAAAGAAGGAAACCTAAAGTTGAGGTTTGACGTCAAGCCTGTGTGCTCAATAATTATACACAGATCACTAAAAGATTTGCCAAAAAAGCCAGGCCCCCTGGTTCTCATATTCTCATATTAGAAAACATGCAAGCCTGTTCACACAAAAACTGTACACAAATGCTCATAGTAGCATTATTCATAAGAGCCAGTAGGTGGCAACAGCCCAAATGTCTATCAATAGATGAATGGATAAACAAATATGGTCAGTCCATATGATGGAACATTACACGGCCACAAAAACGAATGAAGTTCCAGAGTGAATAAACTGTGAAAACATGCTAAGTGAAAGGAGTCAGACACAAAAGGCCACATATTATATAATTCCATTTATATGAAATGTCGAGAACAGGCAAGTGTAAAGAGACAGAAAGTAGATTAGTGGTTTGCCAGGATTCAGGGGGCTGGGGGAAATAAGGCTGTGACTGCTTATGGGTACAAAATTTCTTTGGGGGGGTAATGAAAACAGTGTAAAATTGATTGCGGTGATGATCGTATGTCTCTGTGAATATACTAAAAATCATTGAATTGTATATATATATTTTTTTTTTTTTTTTTTTTTGAGACGGAGTCTCGAGCTGTCACCCTAGGTGGAGTGCTGAGGCATCATAGCTCACAGCAACCTCCAACTCTTGGACTTAAGCGATTCTCTTTCCTTAGCCTCCCAAGTAGCTGGGACTACAGGCACCTGCAACAACACCTGGCTATTTTTTTTGTTGCATTTGCATTGTTGTTTTTAGGGCCTGGGCTGGGTTTGAACCCACCACCCTCAGTGTATGTGGCTGGCACCCTGCCAACTGAGCTACAGGCACCGCCCTGAATTGTATATTTTAAATGTGTGAACTGTTTAAAATGAATATATAAATTACATCTTAATAAGTCAGGCATGATAGCTATAATACTAGCACACTGGGAGGCCAAGGTAGGAAGAGTGCTTAAGCTCACAAGTTCAAGACCAGCCTAAGCAAGAACAAGGTCCCTGTCTCTACTGAAAATACAAATAAATTAAAAATAAGAAAATAATTAGCCAGGTGTTGTGGTGGACTCCTGTAGTCCCAGCTACTTGGGAGGCTAAGGCAGGAGGATCACTTGAACCCAAGAGTTTGAGGTTGCTGTGAGCTACGATGCCACAACACTCTATCCAGGGCAACAGAGTGAGACTCTGTCTCAAAAAAAAAAAATTAATTACATTTCAATAAAGCTGATATAAAAAATTAATAAACAAGCCCAAAGAAGAAAACTCTGAAATCATTGCTAACTGGAAGACATAAATGAGGTGATCTGGTCTTTGTTAAACTACCATCCAATAATTCACAGCGAAGGAAACAAAGTTTAGATGATGCTATTAGATAAACAGCACATGGCAGAACGTCGCCCCAGGTGCACTTTAAAGAATCCTGGCTGTGAACAGGAGCCAAACATTGTAATTATGTTTGCCACTTGTTTACTCTCAGCTTGTTACAACTCCAGAGTATTAACAGGTATGGGGAAACTCATGGGATTATTGTTTAATGTTGGTGGAAAGATTCACAGTAAAATGCAACGATTCAATGCCTAAGGTATATTTTATCCCTCAAGTGGCCCAGAACACCATGATCAGGACATGCCCCCAGCTAGACCTTACCAAGGAGAAATTCCACAGTCACCCAGCCTATGTGTGTGCGTGTATGTATATATATGTATACACGCACATAATATATATATAGTAGTGCTTGCTGCTAATGACTCAGGGCAGAGTCCTAATCTCTGTGTCTCAGTTTCCCCAGGTATAAAATAAAGACGATAGGCTCGGCGCCTGTGGCTCAACGGGCTAAGGCGCCAGCCACGTACACCTGAGCTGGCGGTTCGAATCCAGCCCGGGCCCGCCAAACAACAATGACGGCTGCAACCAAAAAATGGCCGGGCATTGTGGCAGGCGCCTGTAATCCCAGCTACTTGGGAGGCGGAGGCAAGAGACTCGCTTGAGCCCAGGA
>CAUYRH010087866.1:0-18122 GCA_963574655.1 Perodicticus potto
TGTTTGGTTTATCAAAGATTAGGTGGCTATAAGTTGTTGGTTTCATTTCCAGGTTCTATAAGATTCCAAGTATCTATGTTTCTATTTTTGTTCCAGTACCATGCTGTCTTGACCACTATGGCCTCATTTATTTTTCCTTCAGAAAATGTGGTTCATCTTTACAAATCTACTTTCTTTTACATTGAGATGCTTATCAATTTCCTATGACTACTCAACAAATTACTACTAGCTTAGTAGCTTAAAACAACAGAAATTTACTTTTTCCCAGTGCTAAAGGCCAACATTCTAAAATCAAGATGTTGTCATTAGTTCCTTCTGAGGGATAATGTGTTTTTCTGTCTTCTGAATGTCAATCCTTGGTGATTGTAGCTGTAGACACAGCATCTCCACGCCTGCTTCTTCCTGTGGTTTTTGCCCCTATTTCTCTGTGTCTGCTTGCCCTTCTCTTCTCTAATGAGGACTCGTCACTGGATTTGGAGTTCACCTTGATCCAGAACAATCTCATCTTGAGATCCTTAGCTTTATCACATCTGCAAAGACTCTTTTTCCAAAAACCATTCCAAATACTTTTATAGGTTCTGGATATTAGGTCCTAGATGTGCCATTCAGAGGGATCACCATTCAACATGCTATGGTGTGTAATAGGTTTATTATTATTTTTAAATAAAGTAATAAATACATAATGTCTTTTAAATTCACCATTTAAAAGCAATTATTATGAGTATTAATAAATATATGCATAACTCACATAAGAACACCGTATGAGATCTTTTTCTAAGGGAGTCAAAAAGTGCTAAGACTGTAAGGTTTGAGAACTGCTGCTCAGCCTGGTATGCTCCCTCTCCAAACTTGCTCACCCCTCCTTCCACATTCACTCTTCTTTTCCTACCTGGGATTCTCAAGTCCTGAAATACACCAAACTTCTCCACCTATAGTGCTTCCAGAACCTGTGTTTGTGTTTGAATCTCTGCAATACCAATGACATTAACTCTCCTGTTCCTGACTAGTGAATGAGAAGGATGATCTAAATTATCCTGCACAGCCTTTGAACCAAGAGTTATATTACCTTATTTTTCAGGTCTCAATTGAAATATCTCTTCTGGAAAAAGTCACAAATCAAAAGCTCACCCTCATTCTATAACATAGCATCATGAACGTTTCACTAGTTTCATCAATATTTTTATTATGTTTAGCCTGTTTTTAATGTAAAAGCATTATCGTCTATTTTTCTCTGTACACTGCGAGCTTTATGAAGACTCGTTACCTGTTTTACTTAATATTATGTGTACTCAATTGAGTTTGGGGTAGTCACCTAATAAATTTGGTTTTAATGAATGAATAAATAAGTAGTCTGTGAGTTAAATACATATTTTCTCTCTATAAAGGCATATATAAATATCAAACTGTGGCTTTAACTAACACAAAGTCAATTATAATCCAAATCGATCAACAGCTGCCTTTTTCCCCCCTGAATTCATGTTGATCAAATTTCCATTTTCATATAAAAGATTTCTAGTTTAATTTTTCTTAGCAGCCCCAAAGTGTTACCCAGCGTGGGTGTGGCATCTCATAAATTACTGTCCTACTTATGGACACCAGTCTTTTTAAAAAAATATTTTGCTATTATAAATACCACCCCTTTATACATATTTTAGGTGTGTGTGTTTAACTGAAGGTAAAGCAGCTGGGTTAGCAAACTTGTGGCTATTGCCAAATTGACCTCCAAAGAGGCTAAACAAATTTACATTCCAGCTTATGGTTTAGGTAACTGAGGCAGCTGTCCAGACTGTAGAGTTTGAGAGAAGCTAAGAGAATCTCTTAACTGAGGCTGTTTCTCCACCTGGCCTAAGGCAGTGTTTACAATGTGTCTTTGGGGAGTTGAAAGTAGCTTTTATATGCATATTACCTTGAAAGAATGACAAGTTACCAAACTCACATTAAGACAATTTGTAAGTCTTTGAGAACAAATGAGATAATTAAAATTTTAATGAAGAGAAAGGGAACAGCATTATCCCTAGGGGAGAGGCAATCTAAAGGGACAGAACTCATACATTGCTCCAAGGAGACAGATAGACAACACTAGACAACTGAGAAGAGACCTCAGAGGTCAGAAAGCTAGAATAAAGCCACACTGCAGACAAGCACCTGGCCTTGGAGTTAGCTGTGTTCCATTCCTTGCTCAGGCGTGGACCATATCATAACCTTAAAAAGCCATCAAGCATTTCTAGATCTCATTACCATCATCAGTCTCCCAGTGTTGTATGCTGTCCTCCCTAAAGCCTTGTCTCTCTCTCTCTTTCTTTCTTTCTTTCTTTCTTTCTTTCTTTCTTTCTTTCTTTCTTTCTTTCTTTCTTTCTTTCTCTCTCTCTCTCTCTCTCTCTCTCTCTCTCTCTCTCCTTCCTTCCTTCCTTCCTTTCTTTTTTGATTGTTTCGGGATCATTGAGGATACAAAGAATTAGGTAACACTGTTTGCATTTGTTATGTAAAGTCCCTCTTACAATTGTGTCCTGCCCCCAACTAATGCTGAGGTTTTGCTCAAGGATAGGTTATGTTCCCAGAATCAGTTCAAGGAAAGGGTATGGTGGGGGGTTGGGTGGGACTATAATGAAGCTGCAGAAAGGTAACTACTCATATTTGTTTCTTACTGCTGTTATGTCAAATTGACATAAATTGTGTGGCTTGAAACAACACAAATTTCTTATCTCTGAAAGTCAGAAATCTGAAATAGATCTCAGTGGGGTAAATCAAGGGCTGTATTCCTTCTGGAGGCTGTAGAAGAAAATTTGTCTCCTTTCCTTTCTTAGCATTAGGAGCTGCCTACATCCCTTTGCTGTTGGCACTTCCTTCTCTCTTCAAAGCCAATAGTATAGCATCTTCAAATCTCTCTCTGATTCTTACTATAATTATATTGGGCCCACCTAGATAGACCAGGATAATAGTCCTAGCTCAAGAGACTTAACTTAATCACAATGCTCTGTCCTTTTTTCCATATAAAGTGACATAGTCACAGGGATTAGGATGTGGACATCTCCAGAGAAGCCATAATTCTTTCCCCACACACAAATTAAGTAAGGAGCGAATTTTCTTATGGTGCAAAGCCAGAAGCCAGAATGGATGTTGTTTCTCTGTAAGAGTCTTTGGAGGTATTACTTGTTGTGTGATAAACCACTTCAAAATAGCAACAATCATTTATTTGTTTGCATGTCAACTAACTGACCAGGGCTTAGCAGGGACAGTCCATCTTTGCTCGTGCAGCATTAACTGTGTCAGTTCACGTTATAGAGTCATATTTCTTCTGGCTGGAGGCTGAGAGCTTGGTGAGGACTTTGGGCTGGTGGGAAAGGATAATCACATTCTCTCTATATGGGCCTCTCCCTGGGTTAAAATATTACTTCTCTTTATGTAGCGATGGGTGAGTGTCAAGGGCCCAAGCTCCAAGAGAACCAGACTTAAGCCGTATCATCTTATAGACTATAGACTTGGGAGTCACAAAATCACTTCTGCAATAATTACAAGGTCACCTTCATGCAAAGTGACAGAACATAGGCCCCATGTCTCTTTGAGAATAATATTAGAGTCATATTGTCACATGTGGGGTGAGGTATATTCATCTTTGAGAAATACAGTTTACCATGGAGTACTCTAGAATCTTAATTCAAACTATTTTTAAAATAGCAATATAACCAATCCCTGAAAAACATATGACTTACTAGCAATTTACAGAAGTCTTCCTGGCACAGCCTTGAGCTAGCTCATTGGAAGACCAAGTGTACATTTGGACTGAAACATTCCTCTTTTATTATCAGTCTTGCCCAGTGGAAACTTAACAAATTCTCAAACTAGAAATCAGAATTGTCATTGAATACATTCTATCAAAGGAAATCATATTATTTCCTTCTGCTTAAGTATGTTGTCATTGTCCCCTTTGTGGTAAATGTCTTACAATATAAATACAGGATAAATAAGTGCCAGAGCTTTTATGATCAATCCCATACTTATAACCTCATTCATTGTGTCAAAACACATAAATAGGCAGTAAAGAAATCCAGCCATTTGGGTGGTTAGCCTGTATCTATACTAAATATGTGGATATTAGAATACATTCAGTAAAGGAGCTGAATTTTATTTTTAGCCCAGATGTTTAATCTTGGTTACGCAGATAGTGAGTGGATTATGAAGAAGTTGGAATAATTTTTAGGTCTTAGCAAATTCGTGTCCCTATTTTTAGGTTTGTTTTACCTTAGTTAAAACCCCATCCAAGGGATGGTTGTACTAGACTGAGTAACTGTGATCTTCTCTGAAGTATCCATTCTTCTATTTTTTCTATTTAATTCCTCTTTTTTGTTTCTTCTCTCCATTTAATAAGGTTTGCTGAGCACCCATGATGTGGAAATTTCTCTGCCCTCAAGTTGTTTATGTTGTAGTGGAGAGATAGGGGGAAATAGATGTGGGTGCGCCATCCATATCCATTCCACAGGAGTGTGGAAGAAAGAGTGGGTATTTCTCCTTACAGTAAGAGATGAAGTTCATAGGGCTTCACAGAGGAAGTGATGTCTCAAAGGGGCATTGTGGGCGGGAGAAAAGAGTTTCTCGTGTTTGACCCAGTGAATAAGGGCACTCTGACAGGCAGGGTGCCTGGGAGGCTCCTATACACTTAAACAGGAAAGTAGGATGAGAGTACCAGGCTTTGAGAGATAATCAGGTAATGGGTAAAACAATACGTTAGAGATAAAAAAAAAAAAAAAGGAAAAGCACCAGTTTGTTCTTGGTTCTGTAGGCATCTGGTGCCATCTCTTTGAAGAGATGGAGAGTGGCAAAGTCAGTTCTATGTTTTATGGAGCCATCCATGGGGGCAATGTGGAAGTTTGACTGAAAAAAGGGAAGATTAGAGGCAGAAAGGTGGGTAACTCAGCTGCAGTTTTAATCAGACTGGTGGGAAAATATGACTCCTGTCACATTTTAACTTAAATTCAAGTCTGTTACACGTTGACCTCATTTATATAAACTATATGAAATACTTTACCCAAAAGTCACCAACAGAATATTTAATTTGCCACTAGAACACATCGATTCTGTAGTCAAGCACTCTGCTGCCATTCTTTGAGATACAGCTTATAAAGGCAGGCATTTCCCATGGGTTATTTGAACTCCAATTATTATTGTGACACGTCTGCACTTATGATAAGGGAAGGGTTATTTAAATTTGTATAGAGACAGTTTCACTAGAGTGAATATGGAAACTGCTAATTCCAATTGGAGAGTTTTTGTAGGTTTGCCTGATAGGCCAGTGAAATAGACTTCGGACCATGGGCAATGACAGGTCTACATTTGGTAAATTCATTTGACATAGCAACAGTCAGTAAGTATTTTTTGAGTTCCAATCATGTGCCAAGCTCCAAGAATGCAAAGGTGAGGGGTATTAGCCTATTCGGAGGCCCACAGCAAGAGAGTGGACAAGAAAGGATCTTGTTACATGAGCCAACATTTATTAGAAAGTGAAAGGGTCAAAACTTAAGCATCTTTTGTGATGGTAACATCGTGAATTTTCAATGAACAACTGCTTGATTGAAAACATGAAGAAAAAATGATGTCCGTAATAAGAAAAAAGAAGGAAAGTCTCATGTTATCAGAAACAGAGAAGATGAACAGAGGAAAACCTCTGTAGGGACGATGAGAAAACTTTATAGACAGAAGAAAGTGCTTAATAAACAATAAATGAATTAGGATTCTATTTTACTTAGTGGGCAGTGTAACAGAGAGGCTGGTAGGTTGTGAGAGCTCTCAGGCCAGACCACTTGGATTTCAGTCTTGACGTTGCAATTCACAATTATAAGGGGTTGAACTCTATCTATTTCAGATTGATATGTTGAAGTCTTTACCCGAAGTTCCTGAGAATATCTTATTTGGGAAAAGGGTCATTGCAGATGTAATTAGTTACAAGGTTGTCATGCTAGAGTGGTGTGAGCCCCTGACTTAGGCTTGTTGTAACACAAAGCAGGGATTCATTTATCTCAGCTATGGAGGCTAGAAGTCCAAGGTCACGGTACTAGTGTAATTGGGCTTTGGTGAGGGCTGTCTTCCCAACCTACAGGTGGCTGCCTTCTCACTGTGTCCTCACGTGACCTTTCCCTGGCACAGATACATAGAGAGAGAGAGCTCTCTGTACTTCTAGTCCCCTTCATATAAGGCCTCCAGTCCTACTGAATTAGAACCATATCATTATGAGCTTATTTGACCTCAATAGCCTCCTGAACTTCCTATATCCAAATATGTTGTTACCTTACAGGATTGAGCCTCAACATATAAGTTCTGGAGGAACACAACTCAGTCCCCAGGATGACTGGTGTGCTGATAAGAAGAGGAAATGTGGATATGGACAGGAACAAAGATGGCAAGACATTGTGAAGAGAAAGAGGGAGACAGACGCCATCTATGAGGCCAGGAGAGAGGCTGGGGAGATGCTCTCCTCATGGATTCCAGCCCGGCTTACATCTTAATCTCAGATATCCAGCCTAAGCCCAGGAGTTGGAGGTTGCTGTGAGCTGTGTGACGCCACGGCACTCTACTGATCTACCGAGGGCGATAAAGTGAAACTCTGTCTCTACAAAAAAAAACAAAAAACAAAAAAAAGAACCGTAAGACAAAACATTTCTACAGTTTTAGGCAACTCAGATTGTAGGACTTTGTTATCACAGCCCTGACAAGCCGATATCCTGAGTATCTTCAGATGACTTGTTCCCTCCATATCTCAGTTTTCTCACTGTAGCATGGGAGAGGGTGGCTCTCCCCACCCATGACACATGGCTTGTAGGACAACTGTGAGGATTAAATATATGGCATTAATCTATATAGCCTTTAGATTGGTCCATGTTATGAAGGGGAAATAAACAAGTCAGCTACTATTTTAATAATGCTTCCCTTAGCAGCATGAAGACTTCTGTGTCTGTGAAAGGATGGCTGTGTGACACTGCCTCTGCCGGACGGCTGTGCCCCGCCAGGGGCTCCATGTGACACTGCTGCCTTTGATGGATGGCTGTGCCCCGCCAGGGGTACCATGTGACACTGCTTCTGCTGGATGGCTGTGCCTCACCAGGGGTACCATGTGACACTGCCTCTGCTGGACGGCCGTACCTCACCAGGGGTACCATGTGACACTGCCTCTGCTGGACAGCTGTGTCTCACCAGGGATACCATGTGACACTGCCTCTGCTGGATGGCTGTGCCTCACCAGGGGTACCACGTGACACTGCCGGACAGCTGTGCCTCACCAGGTATAACCTCATTTTATTTTCTCACTCTCCCCCAAAAGACAGACATTTCTGACCCAAACAAAGCAACACACCTCAATGGAAAGCCCAAAACCTGGGATCTGACAACCATGGCTATGGTGCCCGGAATTTCCTCATTTGCAAAACAGGAATGAATTTTTCCCAGCACGAGGGCTTGTTGTGAGGATTAAATGAAGAGGCTGGCACGTGGCAGGTGTCTGAGGACAGGAGTGAGGTGGAGGGGGTGGAGGTAACGTCACCTCACCAGCCCTGATGCACCCCCCCCACACACACACAGAATTTTCACAATCTGTCTGAGTGATTGGAAGCCTACTCCGGAGCCCATGAGTCGCCCTCTCCAGAGGTGTCAGCTATGGCTCCTGTGGTCACTGCCACACGGGGCCGCCTGCCTGCAGCTGCCTCTCCTCTGCGGTTGCTATGGTCTCAGTTTTTTTCCCTCACCTGTTGGCACTTGCACATCCCTACACAGCCGCATACAGAGGACACAGCAGTGTTGTCCATCTAACTGAGGACAGAAAAAGACAAAACTAAATCCGAGTCGTGTCCAGGCACAGTAACCGGAGACACTGCTCCTTATTTCATCTTGGGGTGCTTTCTGGGCAGGTGGGCTGCGTTGGCTGCTTGCAGCCCTCAGAGGCCTCAGTTTCTGCTGCTGCACTAATTTGTACAACTTTCTTTCATCTCCCTTTCACAGTGGTGATTCTTTTTCTGGTCATGCCAAACCTGGACCACAGGCTTCCTAAACCTTTAAGCACTTTGCTCATATCTGAGTGGCACCAGATACTGTGACTTAAATGATTAAACACTCATTTCGATTTGCTAACTTCAAATCCAACTGCTAGCATGACACTCTGGCCTCATCCCTAATACTCACGATTTCTCTGGTCTGTTCTGTCTGAAGGGCAAGTCTGGAAAGTCATTCTGTTTCTTTCTTTCTTTTCAATCCCAAGGTTACTTTTATCCCCATGTGCTCGTAGGATGCTTGGTACTTATACTTGCCTTGTAGGTAAGAAAGAATTACTTTCAAGTCCAACATTATTGGAGAAGCAGAACCTCACACACATACCAAAAACAAACACAAAAACCCAGACGTGTGTTTTCCCTATGTTTTTATTTATTTACTTTTCTCGCTTACGAGTTTTGTTGTTGCTGTTGTTTATGTAAGTGGTCACTGTCACCGTGTGACTTCTTCCCTCATCTCCTATCAGATACACACTCTGTCAACTGGAGAGCAACATACTTAACATATGTGTTTTGCCAACAGAAGTTTTCTATTTGACATTTTCAAATATTTTGGTGTTTCCATAGTCGATTATTTGAGCATTACATTTTGAAGATGGGGTTTAACACTAAGGCCATAGTATTTGTCCCTTTTACCAAACAGTTCAATGCGAGGCTAACACTTGTGAAAAATAATCTTGGTCATTCTTACCATTTCTCAGGGGCGCAGAGATACAGTGGTCAGCCTTGCATGCCACGGACAGTCAATCACCACCCATTGACAATTTCAGTGGAAGAAGTTCCTTCCCTATCACACTTTAGCAAACCCAGAAAAATATCAACTTGGCACCTACCACTTAGGGGAACAATTATCTAAGTAAATTACATTTTGTGTTTTGTTTTTACCTGTTTATAATTCTAGTTTTTAAAATAAAATTAATATTTTTGTACACATTTGAAAGAAATCCACAGAATGATGGGCAACAGAGCAGACTTATTGGCAATATATAGCATTTAAAATCGGAGTCACCAGCTTAATGGAACAACATTTGTTTAGGCCATCAACAATGTGTTCATCATCCTTAGCATTGATTTAAACATTTCTTAACTTTTAAAATATTATGACCACCTTACTTGTTTTCGTGCTATTATAAAGGCACTACCTGAGGCTGGGCGTTGTATGTTTTTAAAAAGAGGTTTATTTGACTCATGTTTCTGCAGGCTGAATAAGCCTGACCCCTGCATTGGCTTCTGGTGAGAACTTTGGGAATCTTCTAATCGAGGCAGAAAGCAAAGAGGGAGCAGGTGAGTCACATGATGAGAGAGTGGGCAGGACACAGGGAGCAGGGGCGCCCCGTACTTTTAAGCAACAAATTCTCCCATGGATTAGAAGAGCAAGAATTCATTACCCGGGGAGGGCAGTAAGCCATTCCCCAGGAATCCGCCCCCATGACCCAAACCCTTCCTGCCAGGCCTCATGTCCAACAAGGAGGGCTAAATTTCAACCTGAGCTTGGAGGGAACACACAGTATTTTGAAAGGTAAAATAAATTTAGAAACAAGGAAGGAAAGGAAGAGAGAAGGGAGCAGAGAAGAGTGAGAAAGAGAGAGGGAAAAGCAAACCCCCTCAACGTGGTGTACAAACACGAAGGACAGAAGATGGGGGCAGGCCTGGGAGGCTGGATTCACACAGGAGGCCAAAATATGAACTCCTGCTTTTTTATAGATACAAACATAGAAATACCTAAAAATATAAAGGCATATATGTACATGTGTCCAACTCTGCTGAGAGTGCCTAGAAGTTTAATCGCAAATCAGAAAATGTCCACCCTCCGCTACTAGAAACGGGGGCTTCTTCACATAAAGTCTTATTTTGGTACTAGGGTGAATGAGCTTGGACCAGGAGAAAGGAAGTTCTCACGGAATGATGGGCAAAGTTAAATATGCATGCCCAGAGACACAGGCAAGGGTAAGCCTTCAGGGCTGCCAAATACCGGGCAATGTGAGCACAAAAATAAATATTGATAATAATAGATTATGACGTATTGATTAAAATATGAATCCATGAGTCTACACAACATAATGAAATAAATTAATAGATGAATAAGTTAATGGGAGGGAAGTGAAAGCCCTTCCCTATAGCAGAATGCCAATGCATCCGTATGTAAGGATGATGTAGTAAGAAAATCTCCAATATGTGGCAAAACTAGTGAGTTGAAGTTTGAGGGAAAAAAATGGGTAGATAACTTGACCCAATGGTCAAGCTTAGTATCAGCAACAACCTAGGATTCTACCCCTCCTGATGTGATACGCTGAGCACGCAGCATCACTCCCATGGTGTCCACACAATTTTTGATGCATCACCTGAAATTTGTCATGAAGTAACATTAAACAAATCTAAATTGAGGGATATGCTGTGAATTAACTGACTTCCGCTCCTTAAAAATATCAAGGTCAAGAATGGTGCCAAAAAAAAAAAAAAAAAGTGCTGGGGAACTGCTAAATCAAAGGAGACTAAAGTGATATGGCAAATAAATGAATGTTTGATTTTGGATTAGATTCTAGGAAAAAACTAATGAAATTTAAGTATGGATGGTGGATTAGTTAGTACTGCAGATCCAATGTTAGGTTTTGAGCAATGTAAGTAGATAAACTCCTCATGCTTATGAGACACTCAAATATTTAGGGGTAAAGGGTCACAATACCTTCAATTTACCATCAAATAAAAGGCATGTACTTCTTTCAGGTGAAAAAAAAGTGAGAGAGAGAGAGAGAAATTGAGAGAGAGAAAGAGAGAGAGAACATGGGAAATCAGGAAAAAATGAGGAGGAAGTTTATTATAAAATAATGAATGTGGGATATGGGTATGTAGAAATGACTTGTGCTATTCTTGTAACTTTGCTGTCAGTTTGAAATTATGTAAAAATAAAATAAAGAGATACGTTTTCAAATTCTAGTTAGAAAAGAAATCATCCAATCAGGAGACCTTCCTTTCCTTAAAAAAAACCCAGCGTGTCTAAGAAGTGATATTCCAGATGTGTGAAGCAATGAGTTCAACGTCTGGCTATAAAAATATTTAACTTCTTATGTGCGATAGTTCCCAACTGAGGTTTAGACAACTAGCTTTTGCCAAGCTTGCTGACATTTTCAAGCTAAAGAATTTGTATTTCTGAGAAAAACCAGCCTCATATACAATTTATTTTATCTGTGAGACTTGTTCAAGTGTTGGTAGTCCTTTATGTTAAGCCCTTTCAATGGTTAAACACTGATATTGTTTAACTTCAGTCAAGGTCTCTCTGTCTTCACACATCTTTCTCCAAATATTCCCTTTAGACAAGTGATATTGTTCAGGGCAAAACTGTTCAGTGTTCTGATGCCTCCTCACAACGAGAAGAGCATTTGGTCATTGGAAAAGGTACTCATTATTGTCCAAGCATTGACATAAGCGTGAGATGCACCCACTACATTCCTCAAACTCCACAAATATCAGCTTTAAGAGATAGCAGTCCAAATTAGAATTTGACACTTACGAACATAACTGACAAAATTGAGAGACACATATCAGGCCAAGGCAATGCAAAAATACCCAGCTATGCATCTGAGTAGTGGAGATAAAAACTGTGGAATGTCGAACACATTGGCAGGTTTGTAGCTTAGGGGAATAAAAAAGCAACTTGTGGTGCTGTTAGAAGAATATCTTGATATTTACCACTAAGTTAATCTCAAGGCCAACATATTTTTGTTTTCATTTTTCATTATGTCAGTTCATGGACTTTTCACTGAAATGACATAGAATTATTAGAAACTAAATTTATACAGAATAAAATTTCCAGGGTGTAGCAATAGTCTATAATTTTGAAGTGTAATTTTCAGCAATGATAATTCTTTATGCATGTGATACTTTGCTGTCTGACTTCGCAATACTTTTATAAAATGTCACATTATTTTATGTCTAGCTTTTTGCTAAACATTGTGAGGTTCATCATGTGGTATGTGGTTGTATTAGTCAGGGTTGCAAAGAGACACAGAACATGCATATATGTATAGGAGGTATGACAATTAAGTTTGAGAACTCATCCTTAAAAGTGTGCTGCACGCCTCATTGCTGAATTTCACTATGGTCACCGTCAAAGTACTCTCCTTGAGAAGCTGTGCACCAACAACAGCGCCTAGTCAACCCTTCAAAGAATTCTGGAATTCTGTTTTCTGGAACCACCATCAGAGCTGCTGTCATGCAGCTCACAAAAATATGTAATGACAATAATGAACACCACTCAGGAAGACACACCTACATGTCGACACAAACACAATTCTGATACACTGATATTCCAAAGTTATAAACCTTACCGAGTTGCTGCTGTGTAGCTTCCCAAGGGGAGTTCTTCAAAGGTAACCATGGTGATATTTAGCAATAAGATATGCAGTCATTTTTCAAAATCGGTTTGCAAACTTAATTGTCAGACCCCATATATATGTAGATCTGTGTATACACCTGTGTTTGTCAACCTTTTTTTTAATCTCACAGCATACTTGAACCTATAGTTAAACTTCTGCAGCACACTTAAATTATGTTGATTTTAAAAAGAGTTAAAAAATAATATACTTACTGTCCTTTGAACTTCTTTCAAAAATAATTTAATGATCTTGAAAAACTTTCACAGCACATCTAAGATGCTCTCACAGCACACCCATGTGTCCCAGCACACTGGTTGAAAATCACTGGTATGCACCCATATACATAAAGAGATTTATTATGATAAATTGGCTCATTTAATTATAGAGTCTGAGAAGTCCCTTCAATTACTACCTGCAAGTTGGAGACCCAGGAAGGCCAATCGTGAAAGCCCAGCTTGAGGGCAGAAGCCCAATGTCCCAACCCGAGTAGGTAGGCAGAAAGACGAAGACTCCAATTCCCTTTTACCCCAGATTTTGCTCTGTTCAGGTGGTCAGTAAATTGTTTAATGTCTACTCATACTGGGGAGGACAGTCTGCTGACTCCACAGATTCAATTTTAATCTTATCAAGAAACACCCTCCCAGATACACCCTTGACCCAGTCAGGTTGACACATAGAATTAACAATCACGCAGCTATAGGAGAGCTATGCAGTTTGCTTTCCTGAACAAATATAAATGCGGTTTACACATCCAGTCTGCTGTGATGGACATTTGGGTTGCTTCTAGTTTGGGGTTCTTGTGCATGTCCTTTGGTGGACATATGGATGCTTTCTATGTGTCAGTATAGTCCTGGGAATAGAAGGCTGTGTCACAAGATGCACATATTACTGCCCGTTTTCCAAAATGGTTACACCAATTTATACTCAATTGTAGTGCATGAGAGTCACGACTCCTCCGTTTTCTTGCCAGCCCTTGACATTATCAATCTAATCAAGCAGGAAAGAGTGGTTGAGATGGACAAATGTTCCTGTTGAGATCAACTCTACACCTACACAAAATTTTAAAAACATTGATTAAAGGCATCAGAGAACTGCTGAAACAAGAAGAACTAGAAGAAGGGCTACAATTTTGGAGAGGGGAGAAGTGAAGAAGTGTGAGTTTATCACTTGTAGTTGCCTTTTTGTCTAAAAGGATTTGCAGATTCTTGGTGTGGGCAACAGGCCAAAAAATCCAAGTTCTGTTCTGGGAAAAGGGCTGGGAAATGAGCAAACAAGTGAGACTTTTTGCAGTTCTATAAAGCTGGAAAGACAAAAGTGGAGACTTTACAGTTCTCCAACATACAGCCAAGGTTTCCCTCAACACATTTGTCAAAATCTAAAGCTGTGTAGGATAAGAAATAAAAAAGCCAAGTTGAAAACATCTAAAAAGTAGAGCAGAATGTTCCTTGGTTCCACATTATGGTGTAGACTACAGTGAGAGTACAGGACCCACGGGGGGCTGGGCCCTTATAAATTCCCTGGGTCACAGGGCCAGTGTTACGTTCTAAGACCAGGATAACCCGGGGAGGTTGAGCCTTAGCTTTGCAAAAGTAGCCTCAACTGGGTACACTATTGGATAAAAGTAATAAGACATCACCTTTTCTGCCTAGTAGAGGAAAACATGAACCCATTCTACAGAAGATAATCTCATGTGAAATATCAAATATTTCTTTGCAACTGCTCTATTGAAATTCTTATACTTATCAACTTCTTCCATTTTCTCCTGAGTTTTTTGAAAACGTTAGTAATTGTTTGAAGTCTTTGCTAACTCCAAGATATGTGTCAGCTATGTCTGTTTCTATTTCCTCTTTTTCTTTCAGTTTCTTATCCTACACAGCAACTTAGATTTTTTTTATTTCTTATCCTACATAGCTTTGGATTTTGACAAATGTGTTCAGACTGGACAGGTCTGAATATTTTTGGTTGACTATTGGGATAAATCATTGATTTCTTAAAATTTGCATTTTGCCATTTTTTAAAGTTTTTAATGTAAGTCAATTTAATTTTTAAGGTTTATCCCTGAAAACTCTACAATGTCTAGTTTACTTGTGACCATATCTTGTCTTTTGAATTTTGGATTCTTGTTTGTTCTTATGTATAGTAATTTTGGTTGAATGCCAAGCATTGTCTATATGTATGATAGAGTTTAGATGATGTTCTCCTATCGTTAGGATTCACCCCTTTCTACTGTTAATTAGGAAGAATTCACTTTAATCCAGTCAGGAATTGATTTGACCCAACCTTGGTTCATAATCTCCTTAAGTTTTGGTCTATTTCTTTGTTATCGCTAGTTCTAGAGCAGTGATTTCAACTAGTTTGCTGACCATGAAGGAATCTTAGGTGTTCCTCAAACATTTTTAAAGACCATTAATTGAATTATTTTCCAAAGAAGTTCAAAGAATACTAAGTACACTCTACTTAATACTTTTTTTTTGATCAACATAATTTAAGTGTGTCACGGAAGTTTAAACGCAGGTTCAAGTGTGCCGTGAGATAAGAAACATTGAAAAACAGTATTCTAGAGTGCAGTTTGCCAAGGGTCCACACTAAAAGACTGGAGTGTTTACTATGAACTCTTTTCCTTGGCAGGCCTGAATTCCAGTTTTTATTTACCCAACGTTGTGAGACTGCCAACAACTCTATTCTCCTCTTTAGCTAATTTTTACTCAGCTTCTTAACCCCTGACACTACTCAGTAAGGAACTGGCAAACGCCTAATGGGGAGTACCAAAGAATGTTGAGTGCACTTCATGATGCCTCTTCATTTTCTATGATCTTGGTCCCTCAAGCCCTTGAGTCCTCATTGGCCTAAACCCCAGTTTTTGTCATTGGAGCCTCATGTTATTTCAGATCTCTGCTGGCTCCCTTGTCCTTTGGCAGCTGTCTCCTGCCTGGCTTGTCAAACTCGCACTCACACCAAAAATTAACAAACTCCCTAAGAGGAAAAGCAGCATGTAGAAATTGAGCTTCTCTTAATGATGTTCATTTTTTTTTCCTGGAATGTTAGCCCTCAAATCTTGGTTACCTATGCAGTTTCCAATGCAGTCACACAGATTTCATTTATATATCTTCTATTTGAATTTTCCAGTTTTTCTTGGTGCTACATGATTGTGCTACAAGCTCATCACTCATAGCCAAAACCAGAAATCGCATCATATTTGTGTTTTACTAATCCTGAGTTAAGTGTCGTTGCCTCCATTTTTAAACTGATACAAAAGTTTGAATGAAGATATGGGATTTATCCAAAGTCATATGTTTAGAAAATGGTAGGTCTTGAGTCATAAGTTCTTATTCCAAGGTTAGGTTCTGTGGTTCCTATTCTTTTACTAAGTTGCCATTTGGTCAGTTATTATATTTGTAATAAATTTTAACATTATTTTATTTGATTGTTCAATAATATAATAAGAACTACTATCTGTGATCTCTTTCTGGGTATGGAATACTTTATATGCAGTATGCTTTGTACAGAACATACATTATTATCCTCATTGTATAAAGAAAAGTCTCTAAAGTTTAGGAATATTTTTTAAAACTTAGCAAAGAATGTACATGCAATGCAATCAAAGGTGAATCCAATCCACACAGTCCAACCCAGGCCTCATATAGTTAAATCCTATGCAGAGCTATCCACACATATGTAGGGTAAAACAATCTTATATTTATTTCCTCTAAATGTTAATGTCTATCGATTTCCTATTGTTATTAATGGAAAAGGAAAGCATTTATACAACCAAATCAATTGAGTGTATTTATTATAGCTGCTGTGGTGGATACACAAAAGTAACAGAAATTTCCAGTTTACTTGGTAAGAAGGAACATGAGCACAAGAAATAGCCCACTGCAAAACATCGTTAAGTGCTGGGTGACTCAGATAAGAGATTTAGAAATTCAGAGGACAGCAGAAGAGCCATATGCCTGCTGTTGGCAGCAACTGCATGGAGAAGCATGACCGGTGTGTGTCTAGAAGGGACAAGAAGGAGCAAAGGGTCCCAGATAACAGGGACCACAGAGGCGAGAATGTGTGGGGTGTGGTCCAGCGCCAATGCATGGGCATCAGAGGTCTCTTTTTTTGACTCCCTTAAATGAGCTTCATACTTTTGAAAATGTTTAACCCGCTCACTGTTCTTTGTACATTTTAAAGAGAAAAAGTAAGCAAGGCTATTTTCTGCAGTGGACTTTGAATAGGATAATCAATGTAATGTTTTGCCCCCAAATATTGTTCATCTCACTGGTCTTCATTATTTCTCATCCATTCCTTTGTTCAAAGTCTCAACAGCTCTAATAAATGACAATTCTCTTCTCTTTTAATCAGGTATAACTGGGTAAAACATTTTATGTTAATAGTTTAAACTAATTAATATGTTCCCCTCATACATTGTTTGAGAGAGTAGGTTACACTCTGGGTATAGGAAGAAAAGGCAAGGAATTATGAGAGGCAGAATGTACATAGGAACAAGGCCAGTCCACAGGTGACAGTAGACCTCTGGCCTGCAACCTCTGTGTAATCAGCCCAGATTATCAGGATTTTGCTCAATGACTGCCAGCTACATTTTGTCCTTGCTTCTAATTCAGGACCAACCGCAGAAAGCCAAATGTGCTCCCTAAACCAATCACGTAATGTGCTCCTATTCCAGACAGCCCGCCTCCAGCTTCCCCGGGCTGATGACAAATCACAGGGTACCAGTGTCTTCCACCTTGTTTTCACCTTTTTCACTATTAAACTTTCCAACGTCCCCAACAGCCTTGTGTTGGAGCCTCTGTCAAACACAAGAGCAGGCGGCTGATTCTAGCTGTAGAGCAGAATGTGAACAAATAACCTTCATTTGTTCTAATTTGGGTATTCTTACCTTATCTTCATGCATGTGGTGGAGGGCAAACAAAATGTTTCCTGAGTACTTACTAGCACCAGGTACTCTGTTGTAATAGGGTTCTGAGTGACAAGAGTCCCTGCCTTCAGGGAGCTGAAAATCTAGTAGGGGAGGGAAGGCCATTAAAAAAAGTTAACATGACACTCCCTCCTCCCTCCTTCTCGCCCTTCTTGAATTTAAATGTGTTTTCCTTGTGTGGGCGTGTAATTGTTCATCTATTAGCTTCTAAAGAAACTAAAAAAAATTAAAATCAAGTGGATGAATAAAACAATAGAAGATAATTATAAATTGTGTTAATTAACCATAGAGGGTACTTACAGTAGGAAGGGAGACGCTCCTAAGGCTGGTTGGGGAAAATCTGCCTAAAGTAAAATTTAGGCTGAGACTTAATGAAGATTAAGGGAGAAACAGTCCAGAAGAGAGAGCTGGTGGGGCAAAGAGTGAGGGCGTGTAGGGCAGGTGCAACTGTGAGGAGGGCTGCAGGTGTATGGGAGAATTTTAAAGCATTTTTTTATTCCATTTTACAGAAAGGATAAATGAGGGTCAGAATATGTTCCAGCTCCATCCATGTAAACACAAAAGAGGTAAAGTCTCCATCTTTCTTTAAGGCTGCATAGTATTCCATGGTATACATGTACCATAATTTATTAATCCATTCGTGGGTCGATGGGCAACATATTCTTCTTAGCAAAGTATCTCAAGAATGGAAGAAAAAGTATCCAATGTACTCAGCCCTAATATAGAGCTAATTTATAGCTTTCATATGAAGGCTAAAACCCAATTATAGCACAAGAATACAGGGAAAAAGGAAAG
>CAUYRH010087867.1:0-20929 GCA_963574655.1 Perodicticus potto
TCTCAAAAAATATATTTTTCCCCAGTTTGCATATTAATTTTCTTTTTAATATGCACATTTTAAATCACTTTGTGATTTCTTTTTTTTTTTTTTTTTTTTTTTTTTTAGAAAGAGCCACAAGCTGTCACCCTGGATAGAGTACTATGGCATCACAGCTCACAGCAACCTCCAATTCCTGGGCTCAAGCGAGTCTCCAGCCTCCACCTCCCAAGTAGCTGGGACTACAGGCGCCCGCCACAACGCCCGGCCATTTTTTGGTTGCAGCCACCATTGTTGTTTGGCGGGCCCGGGCTGGATTCGAACCCGCCAGCTCAGGTGTACGTGACTGGCGCCTTAGCCTGTTGAGCCATAGGAGCCGAGCCAGCCTTATCTGTTTTAAAATTGCATTTCTTGAAAGTGGTAGGAAAAAAAAAGAAAGTGGTAGGTTGGGAAGAAACAGATGACTTGTGATTAGGAACTTTTAAATAAAGCACTGGAAATCTAGGAAATCTAGGATTGGAAAGGTATGTGTACTTTGGGTTTCAAGGTCTTTGTGCATAGTTTTGAAATAAAAAGGTGCTTATATTAATCCTTTTTATTGGGTGTTCACTAATTCTGTCAGTAATAGAAAAAAGGCTAAGTTTTTTTTAAAAAGATATTTTAGTAAAAATGAATTCTATTTTTGTGGTGAAGTAGAATTAAGATACTCTATAATATATAAATTATTTTCTCCACAGACCCAGTGGTTTTAGAGATAGTGGTTTTTTCAATAAAAATTATGTTGTTATGCCACTTAATGGTATGTAAAACCATTTACATACACTTTTTCTGTATGTAAGTCTGAACATTAGATAAGAATATTAGATATTATACATTTTAGAGGGTAAAATGTATATTAGCTCTTATGTGATGGTAATTTAATGATTATTGCTCATAATTTAAAATTTTCTTATGAGTAATGTGTAATATGAACTGTTGAAAGTTTATCAAAATCTCATACATTGGAAGTGAAGAATATATTTAAACTTATATTTGTCTAAATTCTCCTTAGAAAATAGTTGTGCAAGAACTGACGCCGTTTTTACCCCTTATCCTGGATTTAAAAGTCACGTTAAGGGTAAGTAACCACCACATAGCTGAGTCAGCGATAGGAGTTTATTCTAGCAAAATGGAATAGAAATAACTTTCCCATCTAAATTTTATTTTAAAACAAAACAAAAAATTTTGCCTTCTTCATAAGTGGGTTCATGGTTAGATGGTTTTTATGAAAAGATTATAAAATACCACAGGGAGTCTCCGAGTTACAAAAATCTGACTGATGTACAACTCATACTTACAAATGGAGGCGATTATAAGTAATAGGTAAATGTGCCTGTTCCATCTTATGAATTCAATTTAAGCACAAATCTATAGAAATTGTTCGTAACCAGGGACTGCCTGTATTAGGGAGAGACAATTGCTGATTTTGAAATATAAATTTAGGCTCAAAAGCTTCTTAATTTAGTTTCTAGAGTTGTGAATACATATGGACCACAGACTAGATCTGAAGGAATTCAAGGATCAGTTCATAAAGCTAACAACATGCTTCGAGATTGTGGGAATCAGGCGGTAGAAGAACGGCTGCAGAATATTGAGGCTCACTTGCGATTACAGACAGGTAAATCAGTGCCAGCTGATGTTCCATAAGGTACCTTTGCAAGGGGTTAAAAAATTCCAATTCATTTAGGTGCCAGATTTTCATTGAGTACCTATTATCTGTCCTGGTACAAAAATAAAGTATGGTCCCTTCTCAAGGCTTTTACAAGGCACACACACATTTTGTCTGTGTTCTCCCTTCTTTCACACTTCTTCACTTTCTAAAATTGAGAGAGTCCTAGTAGAATGGGTACAGGTTCCAAATAGATCCCAATAAAACTCAGTTTATTGAGTCATATATGAAAACTAGTCATCTTTTCCTGTTCCCCGTTTGATAACTTACAATGACCACCTCTCATTCTTGTCGCCTATATGGTAGGTACAAAGTGTTAATTAAATGTCCTAGTCCTCAAGGATCTGTCAGTGAGAATAAACATACAGACAAACAGATGCCATAGGGAAAGCGAACTAACATTTATCGAACTATAGTTAAGTGCCAATCACTAAAATTGTTATGCACATATCAGCTCACTTAATGTTGAACAACTCTTTCGAGGTATAGCGCTATTATCATTATACAGATAAAAGAAACTGAAGTTTGAAGAGCTCAAGCAATATTTCCAGGATAGTTAAGTGCCAACTGGAAATCAATCCTAGATCTTAACTAGCTGCAGAACCTGAGTCTCCCTCCGCATTTAGTCATCATGTCCTGTTGATGCTGCCTTCTAAATACCTCTCAAATCTACCCACTTCTATCTCCATTGCTACTGCGATAGTTGAAGCCACTCTGATCTCTGCCTTGGACTAATGGAAGGATATTAACTGATCTGCTTGCCATTAAACTTCTTCCTCTAGGTCTTCGTCTACTCTATGACCAAATTACTTTTTCTAAAGCTAAAATCTGATCATCTTCCTCCCTAGCTAAAAATTTAGAGATCGGAGTCAAGTGTGCGTTGTAATTTTAAATAGTATGGTCCATACCTGTAGTTCCAGCCACATCTCTGGGCTTCTCATCTCCCGCTGATTTTGCTACCCTGCTGTCTTTATACTCGTGTTCTTCTTTCTGTCTGTGCTTTTCCTTCCTGATTCCAGACCAGTGCAGATTTCCCTTTTATATAGTCGCATAGCACCCTGTACTCCCTGTTTGTTTTTTTCTGTCTCCCCTGCAAGACTATAATAAGGTCTGTAAGAATGGAACTATGTCCGTCATACTCATTACTTTGTACCTAGTATAGCAGTTGGCTTAAAGCAAGTGCTCAAATGTTTATTGCATAGGCAATTTCTCATTTCACCTTTTTAGATATGTGCACAGTATAGTGGATGCAAAGTTAGTGTTTGACTCTCTCAGGGGAGGTCAAGAGATGGCATCCCTGCAAAGGTGACATTTGAACCTTTGAAGGATTAGTAGAAATTTTCCTGGAGCAAAGCATTCCATAAAGAGGGAACAGCATTTGCCAAAAGGAAAGAGACACAAAATATGGTTTAGAGAATTTCAGAGTCTAATCTAGCCTAGAGTATTTGCTATATAGATGGAGGCAGAAGAAGGTAAGAGAATGAATACGCATTTGAGGGTAATAAACCATTAGCATGAAGTGTTACTCTCCTCCCTCAGAAGTAGATGGATTTAAAATGCATCTATATAAAAGATTGACTGCTTAAGTCTCTAATAGTATCAAGTAATTAATTTTTGGAAAAATATCTGTTGGATGCTTACTATGTGCCAAGCCTTATTTTAGGCACTAGGAATATTAAGATATTAATATTAAGATATTCTCCAGCTTCTAGGACTTTATTATCTAGAAGAATGAAAGATTTATAGTTAAGTAGAATTGTTAAGGGTCAGTGAAGAAGGGAACGTTGGGAGTATGGAGCCTCCATGTGAAGAGGTTCAGGCATGGAGCTGAATCAGCTTAGAAAGGTACAGTGGTAAAGCAGAGGGCATTATAGATAGTAAAGGGAGCACCAAGACAAAGTCAGATAAACGACTGAGTCATTTTACTTTATTCAGCAGCAAGAACAATCAAGGTCCTAAGATGAACACATTCTCAAAAAAAAATTTTTTTTTGAGTTTATATTTAAGAAGTTGATACTTTTTTTTTTTTTTGGATACATGGGTAAAAGTGCTGTGGCATCACAGCTCACAGCGGCCTCCCAAGTAGCTGGGACTACAGGCGCCTGCCACAATGCCTGGCAATTTTTTGGTTGCAGCTGTCATTGTGGTTTGGCGGGCCCGGGCTGGATTCGAACCTGCCAGCTCAGATGCACGTGGCTGGCGCCTTAGCTACTAGAGCCACAGGCACTGAGCCAACAAGTTGATACTTTTAATATAAAATTTCACAAATATTCTTCAATTGCATAATGATTGTCTAATCATATGTTCATTCACTCAGTAAATATTCAGCATCCACTCTGTGCCAGCCATTGTAGTTTATGAACTGATGCTTCCTGGTTTTGTGCAGTGCACAAGCTGCACAGCCATACCCGATGAGCAAAGCAAATAACTCTCTTCACTTGGAGCTTACATTAGAGTGGAGAGACAGACAGTAAATAAAACATGTGTATACAGAACTTTGGGTGGTAGAAAATGGAAGAAATTAAGGTAAGGAGTACAGGGACTGCTGGGTAGGGTGAGATAGTAGTACTACTGGTATTTTTTAAAGGATAGTCAGAGAAGTCCTTAATGATAAGGTAACTTTTGGGCCAAGACCTGGAGTTAGCAAGAGTGAATGAGTCTTGGGATTATGGAGGTAGAGGGAACCACAGTTGCTAAAGCTGATTAGGTGCATATGGGACATACATCCCCTCTTTCCTGCCCCATTTATGCTTTCTGTATTGCTAAGAATTTTATTTTACTTTCTAATAAGTAATCAAGTGGCTAGAACTATTAAATACAGGTATGGGGGAGAAAGTCCACATTGTGTGGGACCCTGTAAGACATCATAAAGGCTTTGGTTTGTAATCTGAGGAAATGGTAAGGTATTGAAAGAGTTTGAGCATGGCTTGGCGCCTGTGGCTCAACGGGCTAAGGCGCCAGCCACATACACCTGAGGTGGCGGGTTCGAATCCAGCCTGGGCCCGCCAAACAACAGTGATGGCTGCAACCAAAAAATGACCAGGCGTTGTGGCGGGCGTCTGTAGTCCCAGCTACTTGGGAGGCGGAGGCAAAGACTCACTTGAGCCCAGGATTTGGAGGTTGCTGTGAGCTGTGATGCCATGGCACTCTTACCCAGGGTGACAGCTTGAGGCTCTGTCTCAAAAGGAAAAAAAAAGAAAGAAAGAAAGAGTTTGAGCAGAGAAAGGATGTAAGTGCTCTGACTTATAGTTTTAAAGGATCACTGGCTGAAGTGTTGAGAATACTCTCTGTGGAGACAAGGCAGAAACAGGGAGCCCAACTGGGTGTTATAATCCAGGGAGAGATGTTGGTAATCTGGACCAGAATGATCACACTGTGGAGGTGGTGAGAAGTGGAAGAATTCTGAATATACTCAGAAACTTGAAATCTGACGCTAATTTGAATTACCATACCACTCCCGAGATAGTTTATTAAGTTAAAATTACATTGAAGCCCCTTTTTAACATTCTTCTAGGTCAAAGGAAAAAATATGGCATCTAGGGAGAAATATAAATTGAGGAAAATAATGATACAACATCACAGTCATGGAATATTAAATCTCCCTTGTTACTGTCAAGGCTATTAGTAGAAATAAAAATTACTCTGTATAACTATTCAGTATTTTGTAAAATGAATTTAACATAAAATTCTAGCAACATAGGAAGCTTAAATGGGGTCTGGAGAAAGGTAATATATGTCTCATAGTGTATAACACAAAAATATGAGAGAGGGAATTCATTCTGTTTTACTTCTTTTTTTTTTGCAGTTTTTGGCGGGGGCTGGGTTTGACCCTGCCACTTGCGCTATATGGGGCCAGTGCCCTACTCCTTGAGCCACAGGCACCGCTCTTACTTTTGTTTTTTATTTTAAGTTTAAATCTTTCCCATTCATTTGCGTAAGTGTCTTTGCATGCTATTTTAAAAATAAAAATTGTAATAAGAATTACTCAGGGCTGGGCCCGGTGGTTCACGCCTAGTGAATTCCTAACACTCTGGGAGGCTGAGGCAGGTAGATTGCCTAAACTCACAAGTTCGAGACCAGCCTGAGCCAGAGAAAGACTTCATTTCTAAAAATAGCAAGGGGTGGTAGTGGTCGCCGCCTGTGGTCCCAGCTACTTGGGAGGATGAGGCAAGAGAATCACTTAAGCCCAAGAGTTTGAGGTTGCTGTGAGCTGTAACAACACGGCACTCTACCAAGGGTGACAAAGTGAGAGTCTATTTCAAAATGTTTTTTAATGTATTTAAGGTGGTCCCGTGCCAAGAGACATTTATCAGCGAATTAAAAAACTTGAAGATAAAATTCTTGAATTGGAAGGCATGTCTCCTGAATATTTTCAATCTATAGTAAGTATAAGTATCTTTTAAAAATAAATAAAAATGTTGCTTTATTTTAGGATTCTTTGTGGTTTAACAGTTTCACTTACTGACCTATGTGTAAAACACTGTTTCAGTAATTCAAAAGTGAATGAGCACAGTTCTATGTAGAGACGTATCCAGTTCTTTAAAAATTCTGATTCTGAGTATTTTTTGATACAAAACATGGGCCATTTTCATGGCATAGTGAATCAGCCTAGATAGTGGTTGAAAGTGTCATTCTGAACCTGCTGAGTGTAAAACAAAGGCTTCCTCTGGGATCTTGCCCTGAGAGTTAACACTTTTGTCTCTAATCCCTCTGTCCCCACACACCCCTCTGCTCAACTGTGCATGGTTATATTTTTCCATACTAAACACACACCTCAAGCTGTTCCCTTGTCTTTTTATTTTAACCACCATACTTTTGGAAAGACTATATTTATCTCATTCCTTAATGCTAGTATTCATTTATTCTTACCCCTTTTTCTACGACATTAAACAATTTTGTGCTGGTAAGTATCTCCTTTGACACATCAGCATTTTTGAGAATAATCCTGAGCTGTTCTGTTACTTTCCTTAGTCTTTGGCAGTGATTATCTATAATACCTACCTTTTCTGAGTTAATTTTAAGCAGTGCCTTGTTAGAAATAAAATAATGTAAAATTGAGATTATACTAAAACTCATTTCTGAGAAATGTAAAATAGCTCATTTTAGTATATAAATCCCTGGTGAATATGGAGTTAAAATTAATTTTAGGTATAGGATTAATCTTTCTGAAGTTACAGATTGGGTACTAGGGTGAGGTACAGAAAAGAAGTATTTCTAGAGGCCCAAGTCAGATCACATAACAAAGGGGTACAAAAAGTCCTCAATGACAGAAATTCAGAGGAAGAATTTTAGTGATTACTCTAAAATGTAAAAATGAGATTCTAAAAATACTAAGGGTTGAAGCAAGGATTAAATGACTTAATGCTGATCAGACACAGTGGCTAGCACATGGTAAAACCTCGGTAAATATTTATTTAGTACAGAAACTGAAATAGCTATGTAAATGTGGATAAGTCATTCTATTCCTCTAGTCTTCAGATATCTACTTTTAGGAAATTTGTTAGTTATACCACATAATTACAAAGGTCTTTTCAGTTTTAGGATTATTCTTTCAATATATCTTCATAGGAAACATAAAGGCTCTATGACTTTTTCTAAAGCAATCTATCATTAAGTTTTTTCCATTCAAGCTGAATCTATTAAGTAACCTTAAGAAAGGTTATTTTTCCTATTCAGTTTTATATCTTATTGATGTAATTCTTAAATAGAACTGATCTTGTGAGAGACCGTGGTAGTTAGCATAGGACTTTGCTGCAAAATTTGTCTCTTCTCTGATTCTGATGAATAAAAACTTAACATATAGACTTGGTTAATCAAAAACAAGCTCTTCAGAGCGGGGCACAGTGACTCACACCTGTAATGCTAGCACTCTGGGAGGTGTGTGGATTGCCTGAGCTCATAGGTTTGAGACCAGCCTGAGGCAGAGCAAGACCCCATCTCTAAAAATAGTCAGGGGTTGTGATGGCCACCTGTAGTCCCAGCTACTTGGGAGACTGAGGCAAGACAATCGCTTGAGCCCAAGAGTTGGAGTTTGCTGTGAGCTGTGACACCACAACAGTCTAGCAGGGGCAACAAAGTGAGACTCTGTCTCAAGAAAAAAAAAAAATCAAAAAACTCTTTGCATCATCATTTTTTTTGTTTGTTTTGATCTGTTGTATATAGGATACAGTGTTTGGTTAAAGAGAGAGGTAACCAAATTGTATAGGACCGAAAATGCTGTGCCCAGAGGTTTAAAAAATCTATTTTCCAGCAGAGGCAGGGGGAAGCTATAGAGAGCGTTTGAGCAGGAAAATGTCTTGTAAATGCAATATTTAGAAAGATTTATCTAATATACAGTGTGGAAGATAAATGAAAAAGGAGAAACTAAGGATTAGGAGGCAGTATTATACTAGCTTAGATGTGAACTAAGATCCTAAAATAGAGACATGAGTGTGAATAGAAAAGATTAATGCAAGTAGGAAAGAAAAGATGACAAAGTACTGATAATTGGATATTGAAAGGCATGAAGCAAGGATCAGTCCAGTTTATGGTTGTAAAAGTGATACCATCATTGATAGGAATAAGAATGTCTTAAGGGAGAGATATTTTTATGGAAAATGCAAACTTCAAGTCATAAAAGAGTATGAAAATATAAATATCAGGTAAGCTTCTTGAGATTTAGCACCTAGACTGGAGACAACTGGGAGAGTCTGTTTAGAGATGATAGTTAATACCTCGGTGGGTAAGGATCCTGAGACTGTCAGAGGCCTGAAGTCAGAACGTTGGTGGCTGCCTAATTTAAAGAGTGAGAAGCATTATAAATATAAACAGGGATGGCCTGGCTGTGTTAGGCATTCAGGAAAGGGTGAATAATGGCAACCTCGCATAAAACTGATTTTAAAAGATATTTATAAGTCTGTTAAAAACAATATATCTTTGATTAGAAGAACCACTTTTGAATTAGTGTCGGAAGTGACATATCCAAATTAATGGTGAGCTACAAGGGAGCACAAAACACTGGAAACTTCAGACATTCAGACTGATGTTTCCTCCAGGCCTGTGACCATCTATGACACAAACCTGGAGGGAAAGAAGACTGTACGCTCACCCTTCAGTAATAGAACCAATAAGCCATCCCTAGAGCTGCAGTGTTGGGCGTAGAGCCATCTCTAGAATTATCCATGCACGTCAGGGAAGTTGAGCACACACACTATAGAGGACATTGCATGTTATTCATCACTTTCACCATTTCATGCTGGAATACATGCATGATAATTGCATAATTTTGCATATTTATCCCTCAGGTATACAGAAGAGACTACATAGGTAGCACAGTCTTCTAGCTTCTAAAATTAGAAAGAGAAAGTTGAGCCCATTCAGTTTATTAAGGATTAAACTTGTTACTTTTGAACTCTGAAAGATTTTAATTGAAGTATATTTATCCAGATTCTCATGTAGATGAATTGTAAACGTGGGAGCTTCTTACAGTTGTGTAGAGATGATCATGGGTAACACTGAAGTAAAGCACATAAAAAGGAGAACATTAACGGGAAAAGATGTAAATTATATTCATTTTATAAAACTATTAGATTGTGTCGATTTCTTTTCATCTTATAAAATAGATATAAAACTCCAAAAAACAGGGATTATGACAAAGGCTAATATTGTTGCACCCTTTAATGTGATGGTTCTAAGATCTTTACTGTTAACATTGAACATGGAAAGATTTTAATGTGGTAATGTTTTCAGAGTTTTAAGGACATGGCTTAACAGACTATTTAAAAGCTAGGAGCTTTATGACTCTTTCTAAAGAATTACTTAACTGATCTTAAATTAATGACACTTGAAAACAGTTAAGTATAACATCCTTTACAAGTATATTTCTGCAGCACTTTGTTCATTTTATAACACTTATTACTTACATATTTGCACATCTCTTTCTTACACTATATTTTGAACCTAACTGTTAAGGGTAGGGACTGTGTTCTGTTCATCTTTGAGTACACATAATGTAGTAGACATGAGTAGATGTG
Organism: Perodicticus potto; assembly: GCA_963574655.1. Taxonomy (NCBI): domain Eukaryota; kingdom Metazoa; phylum Chordata; class Mammalia; order Primates; family Lorisidae; genus Perodicticus; species Perodicticus potto. Next base: position 9,700 of record CAUYRH010087867.1, read on the forward strand.
TGAATGAATGGATAGGATTTGTCTTAATTAGTTAATTACTGGACTTTGAGAGTGTGTTGTCTGTTCCAAAGTACTGACTAGACATAATTTTTACCCTATAATGTAACTCCTGGTCTTAAAGGGAAGTTATCAGGGGAACAGAAGGAATGCTGAAGACCAAGTCAGCGTCATGTGCACAGGCCGTGTGTGTGAAAGTGGAGGGTGAGCCTGAAGCATAAGCAAACAGCTGGAAAATTAGATTGTCATACTATTCATTTTGCACTTCCACTGTCAATGGTGCACAACTAAGTTTTTGAGAACAAGAATAAAACTTGTAATTTCTGTTACTGTCTGGTGGCATTGTAAAGTCTGAGTTGGAGAGAAATTGGAGTCAAGAAAATTAGGTTAGGAAACATGTCATTATCCAAACCAGAAAGAAATAAGGTCTGAATCAGGAGACTGGGAAGAAACCTAAGACATTGCACATGTAGAATCAGTTGGCTTTTATAACTGATTAAAAGGAAGGAAAGTAGTTGATCCTGGAAGAGGCCTTCTTAGTCTTGAGTTTCCTTATAGTACTGATTCCCTAGATGTGTATGTGTAATATCTTTTTATTAGGAAACAGGCATTATAAACATAACTGTAAGTTAGCCATGCTCCAGATAGCAATGTTTTGGTCAACTATGGACCACATACACTACCATGGTTCCATAAGATTATAATATGGTATTTTTACTGACCTTTTCTATGTTTGGATATGTTTAGATGCACAAATACTTACCATTGTGTTCCAGCTGCCTACAGTATTTATTATAGTCACATGCTGTACAGGTTTGTAGCCTCTAAGCAACAGGTTATATCCCATATAGTTTAGGTATATAAGCATAGCTATGTTTATGATGCCTGTGTCTTCATGGTTATGGAGCTGTGGCTGCTGCTGCTGCCCAACATGCATGAGATTATTGTACTGCATATCACTATCCCAGGAAAAAAATCAAAATTCAAAGCATAATTTCTACTGAATGCATACCACTTTGGTACCATCATAAATTTGAAAAATAGTACGTCAAATCATTCTAAGTTAGGAACTGTCTGTACTGAGATTTGCTTATGCCTAAAACAAATTGTAAAACTAGTCTAGTGTATCTGTAGTAGATGTGGTGTTTCTCAGTGTTCTACTTGTCAAAATAATTCTGCTTATATCTAAAATAAGTCTCAGAGGCTGCATTTTACAATGTTTTAAAGTTATTTAGCCACTAATGTCCTTTATTATTCTCATTCTGGTATTTTTCACTTCCGTTTCATGACACAGTAATAATCTGACAGCTTAATGACATAGAAACTATCAATATTCTTCAGGTGGAACTATTGGGAGAACAAAGGGAAAGTATATTTTCATCAGGCATATAAAAAGCCAACTCTTAGAAAGTCAGGGGAGTGAGTAAAGGCCAAATTAAACATTAAGCCCTTCCTTGCCCATAGGCCCAACCACAGGTATCAGCTCAGTTTGTCAAAGGAGAAAATAATGTATATGATCTCTGTTATTCCATAGATGTTTGTCTGACCCAAAAGAAAATAAGTTTTAATATTCTGTTCTAAATCTCAATGCTCAGAAATACTCAAGAGAAAATTTTGCCACATATATTAACAGTGTCTTTGTCCAGTATACTTACTAATTTGCCATTCAAGAACTTGTGGTGGTCTAGAATTTATTAGATCATGGTTTAAAAAGTTCAGGAGTGTGTCAGTGAGAATGTTGATAAACCCAGCCATAAGAAATTTGAACTCAAACTGGCTTAAGCAGTATGAAGATTATCTTATAACATTGGAAGTCCACTGGTAGCACAATCTTCAGAGATGTGGCGTTTCTCAGTGTTCTACTTGTCAAAATATTAACTAAATTGTGAATGTCAAAGAATGTCCTTCTGCTCTCAGTCTGCTTGGTGTTGGCTTCTTCCCCAGGCAAATGGCAAGATGACTACAGCTTTTTCACATGTCTTCTCCAGAAAGAAGTGTCCAGAAGCTGTTTTGGAGGCTTTTCTCTTGAAAGAAGTAGGGAAGCTTTTTTTAGAAGCTCTCCTCTTAATTTCCAGGAGAATTCTCCTCACTCATTGGCCAGAATTGGACCTGTGCCTATTTCGGTCACTGACAAGATGATTGGGTATTATTCCCTGGAGTCGCATAGAGAAGCAGTGGATTCGTAGCTGCTTACATAGACAAATGGTGTCTGTTATAATTAGCCAAGGGGGTTTGTGTGTGCTGGTCTGGAAAAATGGAAACATTCCATTTCTTTCACTATTGTTTTACTTGTTTGACATCTTGGAATGGAAGGTTATAAAAAAGGAAACTAAGTAGAAAATCTCTAGAATACCTCTTTCCATAGTCACTCAGCTCATTAGCAGCAGTTAATGAGAAAGTATGTATGCATAAACCCAGGAATGAGCTTGTTGCAGCAATATTACTTCTACTTTAATGTCCTCATCTGTTCAAGGGCAGCTTCCAGATAGAAGGAGGTGGATGTTGATTGCAAATAATGCTTGGTGGGTCGGTGGTTTTTATTTCTGTCAGGGTTCTCAAAGGCTCCACATATTTTGTACAATATTCTGTACAGGAAAATTGACACTTAGATTTTCTAAACATTGGTTACTTATTTTTTCCTTTACTTTTAATCTAGAACTTCTCTGGAAAAAGAAGAAAAGTTCAACCACCTCAAGTAAGTTATGTTACTGTATTTTCACTGTAGCTTCTGAAAGAGTTTGCTTAGTTTTATACTTTTCTTATTAATAAAGTTTTTACTATGGTTGCTTTTAGGTCATTCCTGGGTAAGATTTAAGATTAGAAAAAAGGACAATATAAACTAATATATTTGAATTAGAGAAATAATTTTAAAAGTATGGAATGACTCAGATGGAATAAATATAAAAATCTTTATCCTGCTTTTTAAATAGAATATTAGAAAAAATGTATCATTTATAAGATACTTAAAAATACTAAGTAACTTCAGTGTCCTCACCGCCTCCTTTTGTGGGCACTTCTAAGCAGCATCTAAAGAAAAAAAGGGTGTTTGGCAGAGGTTGACTTCAGCCCATCCCATCCAAAGTACTACTTTATCAATTAATTGCATCTTAAATAGTAAGGTTTTGCTAGCCTTAAAGGTGCTGGTGTAAATTTAAAATGGGGAAAGCTTTTAAAAATTTTTTAGGTTTATTTTTTAACAGTAGCATATTTTTTTAATTATAAATTTTTGAGTGTAGCTATTTTTCCCAGGGGAAGTAGTTAATTGCAGTGGATCCCTGAAAAGAAAATTTCTAGGTATGTTAAGCAGCTGTGCTAATCCTAAAGTTTATTTTTTTTACTATTGCAGTAGTTAGGTTTTTAAAAAAAGTTTTCACTATTCTTTCAAAGTAAACAAGGATCAGAAGAGAGAAACAAAGAAATACTAAGCCTTGTGACTTTGTACCTTTAAATTGGATATAGGCAATATATAGTTCAGTTTTAAAATTATTTTTATGAGGAAAAAAATGTCATGCTTTTGAATATTTTAAATATTTATAGTTCATGTAGCACTTTATCTGCATTAAGATAAGAATCTTATTCAGCAATTTATGTTCTTATTGTTTACAGCAGAACTATTCACTGGTTGAACTTGATGAGAAAATTAGTGCCCTCAAACAAGCCCTCCTCAGAAAATCAAGAGAAGCAGACTCCATGGCAACTCACCACCTTCCATGAAAGACTCTCATCCTTGTCATTTTACTTTTTTATATAAATGTGTATCACTTATACTGTAATTAATTAAACGGTATCTGTCAATGTAGACTTCTCTGTGAAGTCAAGGTTTATTTTCATATAAGTCTGGCTTACCGAAAGTAATCTTCAGATATTCTAGTGCAGCGTTTCTCAACCTGTGGGTTGCGACCCACAGCAACTGTATTTAGGGGCCGTGGCATTAGGAAGGTTACTACTGTTCTAGTGAGTTTTGGAATAACAAAAGCATTGAAAATAGCATTGTTGCAATTTATTCCCTTCTGTTTTAAAGAAGGTATTTGGAGGCTCGGCACCTGTGGCTCAACAGGCTAAGGCGCCAGCCATGTACACCTGAGCTGGCGGGTTCCAATCCAGCCTGGGCCCACCAAACAACAATGGCTGCAACCAAAAAAAAAAAAAAAAAAAAAATGGCCAGGCGTTGTGGCGGAGGCCTGTAGTCCCGGCTACTTGGGAGGCAGAGGCCAGAGACTTGCTTGAGCCCAGGAATTGTAGGTTGCTGTGAGCTATGATGCCAAACACTGTACCCAGGGCGACAGCTTGAGGCTCTGTCTCAAAAAAAAAAAAGGTATTTGGAAATTGAAGAACAGGTTCATCTTTTTCCTTTTGTGGACCACAGGAAGATTCATTTTGATAGTGATATTTAAAAGGACTTAAAAATATTGCTGTTAACTAGTTTATTAGTTTAAATCAGTACTTTGCATATAATAGGCATTCAATAAAAACTTAACTGAAATGAATTTTAATCGCATATATAAAATTTTATTTTTCAGATGGTAACAGATTCTACTTGATCTCTTAGTTGGCTGTGTGGCCTTGAACAAGTTGCTTAAACTCTTTTTATGCCTTAATTTCCTTCTCTGTGAAATAGAATTAGTAATAGAACCTGCTTAATTGATTATTACAAATAATAAGTGAGATCTTGCATGTTTGAAACTTGTCTGTCCCAAGAGTGTTGCTCGGTACATGTTATTTATTATTGTAAAGTCAGGTCTATCTTTGGACAGCAGTTAGGGTGGTTCAAAGAAATTATAATGTCTCTCCCTTGAGAGCCTCACCTTTACAGTACTCCGGTTGTATCAGACAGTGCATAAACTGCCATAATTGCAAGTTAAACATTTAAAAGATGCAGCTACAGTCAGGTTGAGAGTCTTTCATGGAGCAGCTGTTTAGGTCAAGAATTGTTTGGTTGGAAGAATCTGAAATCTATCTAAAATTTTAATTGCTTGTATAAAATTTGTAAGAAAAGAGTTAAAAACAACCAGAAATGAGGAACTTACTTTAAGGGAGCATAGTGAAATATTGTAGGAGCTAGAAAGTCACCAGCAATTATTCTGTTTCTGTGTCTCTGGCTGCCTCTAGCTCTGTTTCTACGTAGTTCTGTATCCCCTACTCCTGTTTTCTGCTCTCCCTCTGTCTTTCCCTTATGGTTTTTCTCCTGCACATAATCATCTTTGCATCTACTTTATTCTCTTTCTGTGGACTAGTTTCTCATAAGGCCTCTTCATTTCTGCCTGCCTCTGGGGGTGTCAGGTTAGTCCTGTCTCTAGCCTTGGCTTGCTCATGCTTTTGAGCTGCTGTGCTGCAAGCTCTGAACCCAACTGTGGGACTTCACAACTCTAATGATGGCCTGCTTATCTCAGTCTTTGTGTCACTTAGTTCAGATTCTTCAGTGATTAAATCTGACTCCATGTTATCAGGCACACCAGTCAGCTATGGTCGGGATGACGGGACACGACCTCTTCATAGGAATATGCAGTATACTCACAACCTTGTACAACTGTGGCTGCCTTGAAATCGTAGTTATTGGTACAAGATAGAGGCTTTGGAATCACTCTGAAGATGTAGACTAGGTTGATTTCTACTAACTGTGGTGATTTCTACCACTATATTTCATCTCTGCAGATAGTATTGTAGGTGCAGCTACAAGTATCTGCTCCGTAGTCTCCATCTGGTCCGTGTGATCACCAATCCTCCAGATTTAGTAACACATTTTACCAGCACACCAGCAATACAGTAGGGACAGCAATAAAAAATATCAGAAAACGAGGTTGCCTTAGAGGTGGGAAAGAAACTTAGAAAACCAGATCATGTACTGCTCACTGGTCCAGGCCAATGAATGCTATCTATGAATCTGTTTGACGCTTGCCTTTGTAATTAAGTTCCTAAGTCATGTCTGACAGGATCTGCCCATTAGAAGGATTTCCTTTCTCCTTGTCGTTCAGGCCTGCTCTTGTGAGGGACACTGGAGTCTTCTCTCCACTTGAGTAGTTACCGTCTGGTGCCAGGGTCTTTTTCTCCTTGAGTCTGGTGCCTGTAGAAGAGGCCTGGTTTAAACATGTTGACGTGAGTGGGTAGAGGGACTTGTTCAAGACTAAGGTTCTGGTGCCAACTACCCCAGAACTCTAGTGGGCTTCAATCATTGTCTTTCTGAGTGTGTCTGAAAGGCGATGCTTTGAATTTCTGTGGGGTAAATTTGCTCCCTTGATCACCAGGCTGCCTAATGACCATTCCTTAAGGATTTTTGTTAATCAGCTCTCTTTATCCCCATTGTTTCTTCCTAATGGGCTTGTCCTTGGAGAGAGTAAAGGAGGACAAGTGGTTACTAAGAGCTGTACTGGAAGGGACTGGAAATTGTATTTTCCCTAGTCTGCACCTATAAACCTCTCCCTCCACAGGACACATTCCTGTCCATGAAAGTGTTTTACAAGGGGTTGGACAGACTAGCATGTCTGTACTGTGGACAGGGTTGGGCTTCCCAAACTAGCACTGCTGCCCTTAGATACTCTCACTTCAATTGCAGGCTCCTGAGCTTTTTCAAACTCATGAATAATACCTGGACCTGGTCTCAGCAGAAAAGATTTCTTATATGAAACAGAAATTCCCTGCTTTTCCCTATCTGTTTTTAGCTAAACAACCTGAATGTATGGTTGGGTCCCAAAACATTTTTGGTAAATGTTTAGCTATATTATCGTCACTGACTCCAAAATACTAGTTTTTCAAAGAATAGGGAATCTTTTCTGTCTAATCCCTACCCCCAGTCTTTATTTCTCTCTCTCTTTGCTTTACCCACAACTAGTTTTCCATTTTCATTCAGGATCTGTTATTTCAGCAATCCTATTCCTGATACTAATTTCTGTTTTAGAGATTTGTTGTTTTCAAGAAACAGGAACCAGTTCTAAAATAAAGAGGTATTATAAAGAAAGGGAAGAATCCAAATTGCAGGAAGTTTAGCCAGGTTTTATCACCCTTTATCCCTCACTGGCCCACACCGCCTGGATCCTATACATCTGTTTCATCTCCTTGGCTTCTCTGAAGATGTCTTCCTTCGTGCTTCCTTGTAACTTAGGCTTACTCAAAGGCTTCCAGCTCCATGATGTTGCTATTCTGACCTGTTTGGCACCGGTGTCCCCTGTTAATCTGGAAGAAGAAAAAATTCATATTCCTAAGGTCAACCATCCACCCTGGAACAGTTACCTGCAGTTCGAGTGGTAGGATCTCCAAGGACAAAAATAGCCACATCTGCCCAGCCCTTTAGGGAATGGAGGGCACATCCAACAAAGAGCTTGGGCTGGGAATCCTGACTAGAAGGCAGACACACAGTTGGCCTTTATAAAGTGTTCAGTTCCCTAAAAAATACTGAGTTTTCTATTTTTTTGGCGGGTGCCTGTAGCTCAGTGGGTAGGGTGCTAGCCACATACACTAAGGCTGGCAGGTTCGAACCTGGCCAGGGCCTGTTAAACACAATGACAACAACAAAAGAATAGCCAGGCGTTATGGTGGGAGTCTGTAGTCCCAGATACTTGGGAGGCTGAGGCAAGAGAACTGCTTAAGCCCAAGAGTTGGAGGTTGCTGTGAGCTGTGACGCCACAGCACTCTACCCAGGGCAACAGCTTGAGACTGTCTCAAAAAAAAAGAAGGAAATACTGTTTGTTTTGTTTTTCCCAGTGACATTAACTGAAACATTTTATGTGCCTCCAGGTCATTGAACAGAATTTTAGCTCAGGGTTTCTTTTTAGAGCAGTTCTAACTACACGAATTAATGTTCCATGACTTTTATTTTTTCTTAGGAATACTCTAAATGACAAAGAGAAAATTTTCTTTTTAAAAATGGAATATAAGGCCTGTTTTTCAATTCCCGTGTGTGTTCTTTGGACTCTTACAAATCTGAAATGTATTATGGGACCTTAATGATTTAATTTTTCCTATATCCTTTGAAACATTTTATTTCATTTTCCCAGGAATTATTTGATTATTCCCAATTATTCCCAACTACACTAAAAAAAAAAAAGACTAATAAGGAAGTGGAATAATGATACATCACCTAAAAGGATAATATACTAGAAAAATAAATGATCACTATCACATCATCCTTCAGTTTTTATATAGCACTTGCCAAAGGATTCCATTATCTTTAAAGAAAACCTGAAAGTCTGGAAAGATACCATTTTTAGACTTTTTAAAATAGCTTTTAGTAAATACAGTTGAGAATTCCGAATTTTTCATTTTTTGCCCATAATGGAAAAATGAAGACAGGAATTTTCACAATTATTTATGGAATCAAGGTGAATATAAAGAGAGAGAGGGCAGTACTCTAGAACCTAATGATGCTGATGAAATTGATTATGTAAGCAAAAATCTCAGGTCCTAAGTTTGATGCATATTCTGAATGAGCTTTTTCAGATTCAAGAATGGATGAGGAAACCAAATATTTCTAAAGACAACAAGGAAAGACAGTATTCCCATCCACATACTCAATAGGAAAAGCTTAATTATGCTTCAATAAACATTTTGTGACCCAGGCCTGAACCACCTTATTTTGCTGAATGGTTATTGTGACAGTATTCTTAGATCCTTTACGAAGTTATGCACCAAAATTTACTTGATATAGTTTCTAGGTTGAAAAACGTTAAAGACAGCTATGTGTATAAAGGTGATTGAAAGCAATTAAATGATGTAGAAATGAAAAATTATTGAACTGATGGTTCTAATTGGTGCTCATAAATCTAAAAATGAAACTGTTCTTAAATAATTGCCATCCTTCCACAAAACTATGTCAAAGTTTTTAAAAGTATTTCATTTGGAATGTAAGTACTAGAAGAACCAGAAATAATGATATACTAGAACTTAACAGAAATGTATTTGAGATCTGAAATCATTATTTACAAGATGGATTTGTTCCAGATTCAATCATGGTGGGTAATAAACAATTAATTCAATGGACATTGCCCATTTCAAGAACATATACCTTCAAAACCAAGAAAATATGAAATTTGTTTTTACTATGTTTACATACTAAAATTTTCTAATAAAGTTTTTTAACTACCACTCTATACTTCTGTAAATCATAAAACAACTTAAAATACATTTTTAATAAGTTTAAGACTCATTGGAACTAGATAATAAATAGTGATGACTGTTTTTCCTGGTATATTGAGACTTGAAATGTATTTTTTTTAATCTGAAGATATTTGTACAATGTATATGATATGACTAATATCGAATTTTTAAAATAGTGTCAACATTTTACAGATCGTCATTTATTAATATTTAGGCAACATGAAATCACTTCCCAAGATTTAGATAGTATTTTTTTCTAATATTTCCTAGAGGACAGGTGCAGTGCCTCATGCTGGTAATCTTAGCAGTTTGGGAGGCTAAAGCAGGAGGACTGCTTGAGGCCAGGAATTGAAGACCTTGCCTCTACAAAAAGAAGAATTAGCCAGGCATGGTGGTGCACAACTATAGACCCATTATTCAGGGGACTGAGGCAGTAGGGTTTGTTGAGCCCAGGAGTTCAAGGCTGCAGTAAGTCACTGCATTCCAGTCAAAGCCAACAATGCAAGACCCTCTGGAATAAAAAATATTTCCAAGAAATTGAAATACATGTAAGAGCATTTCCTCACATACACTTCCTGTAGGAGACACTGGTCAAGAGGAATGAATAAAAGTGTGAGAAGATTGTTGGACTGTGAACTGTTCACATGCTTTAGGACTTTTAAAAAAGTAAACATCTAAGTGGCTGTTAAACTGCTTTCCCTGTACAGCACTGAAAAGAAATGAGCTATCAGACCATAAAGAGACATAGAGGAAATGTAAATACCTGTTACTAAGTGAAAGAATTCAATCTGAAAAGGCCACATGCTATACAGTTTCAAACAACATTCTGGAAAAGGCAAAACTGGAGATAGTTAAAACGATCAGTCATTTCCAGGGATTATGTGAGAGGGGAGGAGGATGAATAGCCAGAGCACAGAGGATTTCCAGGTCAATGAAAATATGTGCTAAGACACTATTGTGGCAGATACATATAATTTGTCCAAACCTATAGAATGTGCACCACGAGAATGAATCCTAATGTAAACTGTGGCCTTGTCAGTTCAAGTTCATCAGTTTCACATGTGTACCCTTCTAGTGGGGTAGATTGATAAAGGGAGACTCTATGCACATTGTGGGGCAGGAAGGGTATGGGAATTCTCAGTATCTTCTTCTCAATTTTGCTGTGAACCTAAAAGTGCTTTTAAAAAAATCTTTAAAGGCCAGGCACGGTGGCTCATGCCCATAATCATAGCACTCTGGGAGTCCAAGGTGGGTGGATGGCCTGAGTTCAAGAAATTTGAGGCCAGCCTGAGCAAGAGTGTGACCCCATCTCTACTAAAAACAGAAAAACTAGATGGGAGTTGTGGTGGATGCCTGTCGTCCCACCTACTTGGAGGCTGGGGCAAGAGGATCTCTTGAACACAAGTTTGAGGTTGCTGTGAGCTATGATACCACAACACTCTACACAGGGTGACAAGGTGAGAATCGATCTAAAAAAAAGTTCTTAAGAATAGAAAAAGTGGAGCCACTGTCAAAAACAACCCACTCTTGTAAGACAAAATGCTTTCAACATTCTCATTTATTCGTACAACTTTGAGTAAGCACAGCACTGTCTTAAAAATCCAATTTATAATAAGACCACTTTCTTATCTTTAAATGGCCTTTCTAGGATGGCCTTTATCTAGACCAGTATAAATCACTAAGAAATAGAGTTTTGGGGGGAGGAGCCAAGATGGTGATCTGTAGCCAGCTTTCCACAGAGGTTCCCATCCAGAAGCAGCATTAAAGGACAGAAACTCAGCAAGAAAGCCGATGGTTTGGATCTGAGCCAAAAGAAAAGGTCGAAGAGCACACATCAACCCTGCTGGGGAGACCTGAGACCCTGAGGACACAAACAAAAAGGTACAGAGCACATCACCAAGCGGACGGGAGTCCCCTCCCCCATGAAGGAGTTTCGCAGTATACGCCATACCTCCATATGAACAAGCAAGCAGAGTCCGGATGTCCTCCCATTCTACCCCATGGGAGAGACCTTCTAAAAACCAGACCTCCTTCCCCTTCTAGGGTGCCGCGGCACTCTCCAGCCAGGCATAAAACTGTATATACTCTCTACCTGCAAGTCGGAGTTCCTGGTGTTCCCCTCCACTCTCACCCCGAGGTCTGGAGG
>CAUYRH010087868.1:0-109586 GCA_963574655.1 Perodicticus potto
TCCCGTTTCGTTTCTACATGGCTGTCCATGTGTGCTTGAACCTAAACATAAAAATGGACAATTACCCCTGTGTCCATCTGTGGAGCTTCATTCTGAAGGCTTCAATGTGTAAATGTTACATAAAGGTATATGCCTTTCCTCCAATTAATCTGCCTTTTCCAAGTAGAGTTTTTATCAAACCTTGAGAGGACCATCCCCATGGCACCTGTAAATGCACACATGCCCCTTTCTGGAGCTGCCGTGATGCCCATGCCCTGAGCCCCCCAGTGCTTGGCTGACAGCTAGTGCATCTCTTCCTGGCGTCTTCTTGCCCAATCCCTCCTTGGAGTCATGGTGGGAGGACGGAATGGTTCTCTCGTGGATCCCCCGTAGGGTTCTGGGCTGTCCACTACCTACCATACACCCTGGGCTGTGGTTGGGGTCCCCAGGGCTCACTGCTCACAGTGGCTCTCCCAGCTGCCAGCCACCTGCAGCCTCACAGCCTGTGTACCAGCCCAGCTCTTCTGGAGTTTTCTCTGGTTATTTGGTCAATTTATCTTGGCCGTAGAATACATAAAGGCTCTAAGCAGAACGAATTTGTATCCTCTCTCTGTTTGTACATTTAAAAGAAATAGTATAATAGAATCAATTTAAGTCAACTCTTTAGAAGCGGTTGCATTTGTGTAAAATTGGTAGACAGAGCATTTTCTGGAATGGTTGTCATATCAATAAGAGTTTTTACAGATTAAAGAAATGGGTTTCGGGAGGACATGCCTTGTATCAAATAACTTTGCCAATGGAAAAGAACCCAAAATCCATAAAATAATTTAAAGAGGTTTGTTCTGAACTGAATTATGTGTGACCATGGCTGGAGGAGCCACTCCCCAAAAGCCTTAAGCAAGTGGTCTCATGGTGTTTGGGTTGTAGTCTGATTTTATACATTTCAGACAGACAAGAATTACACATAAAGTCCTAAGTCAATACAAGGAAGGTGTACATAGGTTTGGTCCAACAGGCAGGACATCTTGAAGTGGGACGTTACAGGTTACAGGTAGGTTTAAAGATTCTCTGATTTGTGATTTGTTAAAGAAATTAAGCTTTGTCTAAAGCAGTGTTTATCAACCTTTTTTATCTCACGGCACACTTGAACCTATAGTTAAACTTCCATGGCACACTTAAATTATGTTGATCAAAGAATAAAAAGGGGGCGGCACCTGTAGCGCCAGCCCCATATACCGATGGTGGTGGGTTCAAACCCAGCCCCAGCCAAAAAAAGAAAAGAAAAAAGAATAAAAAGAATATTCTTAACCGTGCTTTGAAATCCCTTTGAAAATAATTTAATTAAAGACCTTTAAAAATTTTTTGTAGCACACCTAAGGTCCTTGCACAAATTACTGGTCTAAAGGCTTGGGATGTGTTAAGATCAGGAAGTCTGTTAATCAGGACGTAAGTCCAGACCCACATGACCTCTTAAGTAAACTGAGGACCTGCAGGTGTGACTTCTTAGGGGGAGGGGGAGCATGATGAGGCCTGTCTGACCTCCCTTCTCATGGCCACCAACTCAGCCATGGGGTATTTCTGGGGTTCCCTTGACCAAAAGGTGATCCATTCATTCTGCTTAATATTTTATTTTAGTTTTCAACTTGATTGGCTTCTGGATCAAATGTATTCTCTTTCCTCTGCCCCAGGGTGACCCCTGGGCATGTTCATCATGGCTTGGAACTAGGATTCTGGGGCTGTGGCATAATCCCCCAATCCCACCTAAACTTATAGGCTTGTGGGTCCTGGGGCGTGGGGGCTGCAGGAATGACATCAAGGGCAGGGTGGGGATGAAGTTTGTGTCAAGCAACAGAGTCTCCTGGTGGTTCACCTACACTCTTCTTAGAGAGAGCTGGCGAGGTCTGAGAGAGCAAAGGTGAAATCTCCGAATTACTTGCTCTCTGAGAGCGCTGGAGAGGCTGCTGGATTTATGCTAATGACTATATGGATAGTGCAATGTCTTTGTCCTTATCAGCAAAAGTCGTCTGCAGGTAGCAATAAATTGATTCCTAAATATTGTGTGTGATGCAAATAAATAAATGAATGGGCTAGAAATGAAATTCTAATAGCCTTCGTGGGAAGTAATTTGTGAGCAAATCTTTCTGCTACTCGGGATGTGAATGGCATCACTGGGAGAGTTCGGGATCCCTGACACATTTTCTAATTACTGATGCTAATTACCTGCATCTTCATTTGCATACCATCCTGAGACAGAAGCTACAGAGGTTCCCCCAGGCCTCTTCTTCCCTATTTCCCCACTTTTTATTCCCATTCATTTAGGAATGAAGGATAAAGAGTTCCACCTAAGCTGAACATTCGTTAACTAAGAGGGTGGCTGAGCAGACTTTGTCCCTCTCTTGGTGGGGGCTGGCAGCTTCCTGCCCCAAATCTAAATGTGAAGACAGACATTTATATTTCCACAGCCCATCTACAAGGATGGTTAAGCACTTCCAATTTGGGGAAGCCACATGGCCCAGTGGTTAAGAGCCCAGGCTCTGGATTCAGACCCTGACTCAGCCGCATCTAAAATCTGCAGAATAGGAGCATTAGAAGAACAACTCTAGACAAATTAACTTTGACAGTGTTTAACTGAGCAAAGGACAATTCTAGAATCAGGCAGTCCTCAGCACCAGATGAGGTTCGGGGCTCCTCCGGCTGCCCTGCCATATGGTCGGTTAAGATTTAAGGACAGGAATAGGAAAATGACGTAGAGAAAACGGAAGTGAGGTATAGAAATAGCCAGATTGGTCCCAGCTTGGTGTTGCCTTATTTAACATGGTTAAAACAGTTGGCCGCCTATAATTGGCCAAAACTCTGCCATCAGTATGAAAGCAGGTTCCAGTCTGTTTACACATCCAGTTACGTTACAGTTATACACACTGAAGTTCTACTTAAAATGCATACGAAGGCAGCTTGAGGCTAAACTTAATTTGATGGGAGTAGTGTAGAGATGCTCCTTCCAAGGTTGCCGTGAAGGTCAGCCCAGCTGCTGGCCTGGAGTGAGCCCTGGGAAAGGGGAATTCTTGTTACAGCCATTTCACTTGTAACTCCATTGTAGTAAGATGAGGGGGTGACTTTGCCTAGTGGGGTGGGGGTCAGATGGTGCTTCCTCCTCATGCCGAGCTCTTGGCTTTATAGTACCTCTACTGGTGGTTAGGGATACCACCCCAAGAAAAGCAGCCTTGGCCCCTGCCTTTGTCCTGACCACCTGTAGCCCGCAGAATCAGAGCCTGTGAATGACTGGGGGGGGGGGCAGCCAGTGCAGGGAGTGGGTTCTGAACACCCCTGAGTTGAAGTTGGCTACAGAGTTGATTGAGGGTGGCCAGCTGGAGTTTTTGTTTGTTTTTTTTTTTTTTTTGGCCTCTTGTTTGTTTTTCTGGTAAAAAGAATACACAAAATAAAAACCCAGCAGAATGTTGTATCAAATATTATTTGTTTATTTATTTACTTTTCATTCAAAAGCTGGAGCGTGTATTTCTCAATCTCACTACATAGTTTGTACGTTGGCAGAAATCTCACCTTGACATTGATTTCTGGCTTTTCCTCTTCGTGTTTGAATATCTTTATGGGTCTGTAAAATGAGGATTGGGATGAAACCATTATAAATATAGCTAGTCTGCCTTTGGGAGTCAACCCTGAGGTTTCAGTGTTTGTTTGTTTGTTTGTTTTTGTATTGTAAATATTTAAAATTTTTCTATGTATTGTGATATTTTTACATCTTAAAACACTTTTCTGTTTGGGGAGAGACTGTCTCTCCTGGGGCTATCCAAGGGCCCAGAAGGGGAACACCTTTGATTCACTCCCTTCTGCCTGACCTTGTGCCCTGGAGACAATGTTTTTCTCTTTAATTATGCCAGGGCCAGATGCCAGGCAATAGAGCCCAAGCTCTATCTGGAAACCTGCCAAAATTCTTTGAACTAGCCAACCCTAACCTGTCTGCCCTCCCCTTCCTTGCCTTTCCTGAGGAAACCCCCATGAAGACAGTGACCTCAAACTCTTGTCTTATACCTCTGACTGCCCTGGTGTGTCTCCTATGTGGCCCCGTGCACCTGCTGTGGCTCCCTTCTGGGGCCTGGAAATATATGAAACTTTGTTTCCCTGAGCCCCTTCTCTGTCTTCTTTGTAGCCTCACCTGACTAACCATTTCAAAAAAGAATACAAAGCATCTTTAAGAGAAAAGGAAATGCGACACTTCCTACTACCAAGATGTAGAGCAATTATAATTTTGAGTAATACAGAGCAATTATTCGAGATGTAAAACGTAGGATTTTATTAACAAATTAGAGAGTCAAAGTGTCATTGTAGCTTGATCAATTATGTTTTGTTGCGTGTTAATGCTTGAAATGAAATGTATAAACTCTTGTAAAGAGTCCCAAAATGAACTTTGCTGCATTTAATTGTATGTTGTTCAGTGAATTCATTATGTTATATTAGATGATAGTTTTCTAACTCCTTTTCCTACAGGTATAATAATAGTCCTTTGCGTTTCTGGAATATATTTAAGCATACGTGTTAATCACCACATGAATCACAAATTTAGTGCACCGCTCAACGTCACCTTATGCTGGTTTTCTATTGCTGCCTGATAGAGTCAGCAAGCTCAGTAGCTTAACAGTGCACGTTTGTCCTCTCACGGTTTGGGGGGGTCAGGAGTCTGGGCGTGGCCCTCTGCACAGGGTCTCAGAGGCTACAGTCCGGGTGCCGACTGGGCTGTGTTCTCATCTGAACCCTTGACTGGGGAGGAATCTGCTTCCAAGCTCCCTCGTGTCAGCAGAATTGAAGCTGTAACTGGAGGGTTTGTGGGAGCTAGTATAGGGGTGGCTGTTGGCAGCTGCATGGGGTACTTGCAGGCCCCTGCCACAGGCCCTTTCCAGCAGCCTCCAGGACACGGCCGTCTGCCTCTTCATGGCCAGCAGGGGAATCTCTTTCTCTCCAGTCTGCTTTCAGTGGTTCTCAACCTTCCTAATGCTGCAATGTACTTTCATTGTTACAAAGGGGTTGCTGCCCACAGGTTGAGAACCACTAGTAGATAATCTTTCTTTTTTCTTTTTCATTTTTTGAGGCTTCTGACATAAGCACTGAGATGCGAGGTGGTGCATTTGGGGGAGTGATACTTAGGGGGAAATAAACGTTCCGTTTTAAACATGTTACATTTAAATGACTGTGTGATGTTCAAATTGAAATATTAACTGCAGCTATGTGAATCCAGAGCTCAGACAAGTGACCCGGCCTACAAGTATAAATCTGACGTGTTTGGCATAAAAATAGTATTTAAATCCATGAGAAAATTTAAGACTATCCAGAAAGAGAGAGAAAAGAGATGAGAGAAAAGAAAGAAAAGGCCAAGAAGAAGAAAAATTTTAAAGGGAGAAAAAGACCGTGAATCAGACCTTGGGACTTCAATATCCAAAGGCTAGAATGAGAGTCTTAAATAACGTGACCTAATCAAGGAAGCAGCGCTTTGTGTTCCATTGGCTCCGCCACAGCCTCTCGGGAAGAAGAGTCCGGTCCTGTCGGCACTTAAGGGTTGGGTTATAAGAGGGTCACTCGGGGGATGAGCAGGTTTGGGTGGGGATCCTGGGTACAACCCTAGAACTGCCTGCTGCTGGCCCTGTCTTAGTGACTGATGGACAGAGAGAAGTGGCATTTTTATCCCAACTTAGATTTAGAGACTTTGTGGGACTCCACTGCTTGCTTATTTAATTATTCATGTATTTTTGGAGTAATAGAATCTGCTAGATTTTCTTTGCCTACTGGGGTACCCATCCCCCATCTATCTGAGTGCTGGCTGACACAGGTAGCATAAAGCCTGGTCCCCTTGCCTCCAGGTGGTATAATCTGTGGCACATCATATGTCCCAGAGACAACCCCCACAACACACACCTCCCCACCAATGGATTGAGCCAAGGCTTGATGTTGCTGAGGCCACATTCTTGTTCTGCTCCTTTCCCTTCCCTACGACTTCCAACCTCCCTTACAGGGGTCTGCTAAAGACCACCCTCTCCATGTATCATGGTACCTGAATCCCCAGCTCACGATTTTGTTCTACAGACTGACCTGAGACATCAGCCTCGTTTCCACAGAGCTGGCAGATGCTCTAGCACAGGGCTTTTCAAACTTCTTTTAATATCACTGCATACTTGAACCTACAGTGAAACTTCCATGGCACACTTAAATTATATTGATCAAAAAAAAAAAGAGTAAAAAAATATATATACTTACTGTACTTCATACTTCTTTCAAAATAATTTAATTAATGATCTTTAAAAAATTTTGTGGCATACCTATGATCCCCTCATGGCACACTGGTTGAAAATCACCACTCTGAGACAGCCATCCCCTGCCTGCATTTGGGTACCAGGAAAGCCCAAGTTTGTTTTCTGTCTCTGTCACTTAGTAGCTGTGCATTCTTGTTGCTGATACTCTTCGAGTCTCAGTTTCCCTACCAGTAAAATGGACAGAATTAGGTAAGTGAATTAAAGAGAGAGGGTGTGTAAAATATACATCATGTAATACGTGGTGGGGAAATTTTAGCCATTTTTATTCTTTCCAAAAGAAAAGGTGAGTGTATACTATGCTTTTCAAGGAAATATGTGATTAATATTTTAAGCTCCACACGCATACCTTCTTTCACATCTGAAATAACTATGCGAGCTCTCCAGGCAGCGGCTTTGATTTGATTTTGGCTGCTATGGTAACAGGTTTCCTGTGGAACATTGCCTCTTTCCGGGCACTGCCCCTGGACCAATGCTTCCCGCACCCCCGTGATAAGGCTTCTGTGCTGACCAGGCAGTTGAAGCCAAAGACCCAAACCCAGCTTCCCTCTTGGGACCCAGAGCTGGATCTTTGAATTCTTCAGCAACTTGCTCTTGTTCGGTTTTGAAGAGAATCAGCGCAAGTGTTCCCGGCTCTTCCAGTCCTGCAGCTCACCCATGGCCCCGAGCAGCAAGTTAAAGCTCAGACGACGGTCGCCTCCTTCCTTAGAAGGAGCTCGTGTGCATGCAGGGCAGCAGGCAAGCTCGCGGGCAGACAGAATGCAAATACTTACCTGGTTTTATTTTATCCTTATTCCATTGTGAATGACCTTGTAATCCATGGGAAAGATTTTGAATATTACTCTAGGCAGTGGGGAGTCATTAAAATGCTTCCAGCAGAGAAACGATATAGCAGGTTTGCATTCTAGAAACACTCCTGTGTGGAGAACGGATTGCAGGAGGAGAGGGGAGGCCAGGAGGGAGTCCCAAGCAGCAGCAGTTATCTGAAGGAAAGGCAAGGAGCCCTGGAGAGGCTTGGAGAAGATTCTGGAGAGAGCTGGGGAGCAGAACCAATGGGGTTTGGCATTGGGTGCAAATAAGGGGAAGGGAGAGGTCAGGAATGGGGTCACGGCTTCTGTGTCCAGGAGCCGGATTGATGGACAGCAACGAGTTGAGACAGAGCGTGGCAATGAGAACAGGGGTTGAGGTCGGCTGTACTGAGCTGACACGCCCAGGATGTCCGGGTGGAGGTGTCTGGTGGGCAGCGGGCTGTGAGGAGGGAGGTAGGGAGGGCTCAATGCTGCAGTGAAGAGAGAGAGGACGGGGTGTCAGGGAGCGGTCAGGGCCTGCTGGGAGGCTCCTGGGAACACCCATTGCAGCGTGGCCAGACTTCCATTAGGGCAAAGAGGGGAAAGCCATGGTTGGCAAAGTATTTCACAACATGAGGTGATTTCTTAACCTTTTCCTCCAGAGGACATGGAAGAGGAGAGGCAAGTTGAGAGAGGGGAGAGGAAGAACAGAGGATGTGGGAATGAAAATGTGGCAGAACGAGGTGTCAGAGCGGCTTCCAGCTCGGTAGGACCAAAAACAGGGGCCCAGGCATGGAACTTCCGGTGACCGCACAAACTCTGAAATGACCAGGCCCTGAGGGGTGAGGGGCCCAGGGAAGTGGGCAGATCACAACGCAGTTCTACTTTTCTGTCCTTTGCTTTTTCAAAGCCTCAGCCCATAGATAGGAGGTTATATGTCCTGTCTGCCCAGAATGTCAGGCTGGATTTCTCCCCGCTCAGTGACATACTAAAGTCTTCACCCCGCACCGAAGACCCCTGCTCATCGCTCCGCCATTACCCCTTGCCGCGTGTGTCCAGCTGCACTTCTGAAGAGGTGAGGAAGTTAAAGAAGTCCTTAGACTGGACCCTGATCCAGTCTGACTGGTGTCCTCAGGAGAGGAGGTAACGACACAGGCACACACAGAGGGGGACCGTGTGGAGGGCAGGGAGAGGACGGCCACTGCAAGCCGAGGACAGTGGCCCCAGGGGAACCCCCGGCCAACACCCTGATCTCAGACTTTCAGCCTCCAGAGTTGCAAGGAAATAAACTTCTGTTGTTTGGGTGCTTCATGATATATTTATGCTGTACTTTATGGGGCAGCTGGAGTGCACTCACAGACAGCGCAGCCAGGGGTGCAGGGGACGGGGTGTGCTCTTGGGTTGGGGCTGGGTGGGGTGCGGTGCGGGACAGATGCTCCTCCGGGGCTGCCTCCAGCCAGCTGGAAATGTGGCCGTGCTGCTAGGGGGTGGCCACGGCGACAGGAGCACAGAAGGGGTCAGCAGGCTGC
This sequence comes from Perodicticus potto, assembly GCA_963574655.1. Classification (NCBI taxonomy): domain Eukaryota; kingdom Metazoa; phylum Chordata; class Mammalia; order Primates; family Lorisidae; genus Perodicticus; species Perodicticus potto. Next base: position 8,611 of record CAUYRH010087868.1, read on the forward strand.
TGGAACCCCAGGAGGAGGTGGTGTGTGGCCCTGTAAGCCTTGGGATCAAGGATGCTTCCCACAGGGGCAGGTGGAAAAATGGACCAAAGTCCTCAGTACACAGGGAGGGGCTGGGGGCAACTCAGAACGGTGGCTGCTTGGGGAGGGCAGCTCCAGCCTATGGCTGGCCAGCCTGTGACTTGGGACAAGCCATGCGACTTCTCTGTTCCCAACTTCTATAGCTATAAATTGGGGTAACAATGACAAAATGCCACTTCCCCAGGACTGCCTTGGGGATTAAGTGAGATGGTGACATGTGAGCACTTAGAACAGTGCCTGGTACCAAGTGACCTTGCAGACCAGAGCGTTCATGCATTCCTGAGTCTGCACATCACTGCAGAGCCTTTGTGGGCACAGCCATTATGTCACCAGCCTCGGGGACTTCAAAACTGCACACACCAGCAAGCAATGGTGGGAGAACACAAGGGCTTCCATGTTGTTGCTAGATGCTCCCTGAGTTGTATTACACATTACTTAATTAGACTTTTAGAGTAGCTTTATGGTATAATTTACCTACCGTTTTATAGTCCACAGTTCAACGACTATCAGCAAATTTATGCAGCTGTGTAACTTTCATCACCCCCACCCTGAATTTGCAGTCAATCCCTAATTCCATCCCCACCCAGCCAACCACTGATCTGTGTGCTGCCACCATAGTTTTGCCTTTTCTAGAAATTTCCATAGAAATGAAATCAAACACTATTTCATCTTTTGTGTCTAATTTCTTTCCCTGAGCACGATGTTTTGGGGCTGATGCAAGCCAGTACATGTGTTTCTATTATATTTTGTTCCATGCCACTGAGTAATTTTCCATTGCACGGAGGTACCCCTCTTTTGTTTATCCATTTATCACTTGATGGCTATTTGGATGGCTTCCACTTTTTGGCTATTTTAAATAATGCTGCTATTTTAGTGGGCGGATACTTTCATTTCTCTAGGACAGACACATACAAGTGGAATTGCTGGGTCCTATGAGAAGTGGATGTTTAACTTTTTAAGAAATTGCCAAACTTTTTTCAAAGGTGGTTCTGCCCACCCAACTAGACTTGAATTCTTTTCACACACGAAGTATGCTGTGGCTCTTATTTGACAACCATCCCCAAGGCTGTCACCGGCCTCCTGCCCTGACGCAGCACCCCACAGTGCATGGGGGGCCAGCAGGTGCTGGCAAGGATTGACAAACTCCTTGGAAACATGGAGCTTTTCTCCTGGGCTGAGCAAGTGTGGTCCTCGCAAACCGATGTTGGAAGGAACTGAGTTGGTGCATGCGCTCTCTGAAGAACGAGGGACTCACGAGTTCTCCAAATCCTCACCTGACTGGCAAGGACAGCAAGGAGGAACAGGCTGGAGGAGGTGGGAGCCTCCCTGGCTCCACTGCCACCAGGGAGTCTGGGGCTGCTCTGCTGCGCTGCCTGTTGCTAAAGAAAAATTATTTGATGACACTTGTGAACGCACGGAAGGATGCTTGCCACAGGACACAGCGGCAGGTGCAGGAACCCTGGCAGTGGGATTTTGCGTGGGGGAGAGAGAGGGGTCAACTCTGAATTCAGCACAGGCAAGTGCAAATTTACAGCCAAGGGTCAGGGACAGTGGATGGAAAACTACTGGGAGGAAACAGAGGGGTCCAGGGGATTCTGCCTACACGAACCTAGCAGGGTCCTAGCTGAAGACAGGCCAGGTGAGCAGACACCACCTGGGGACGGTGGAGGACGAGCTGGCCAGATACCGGAGGTGAGGGGTTCTTGCCACACAGGGCTCTAGGGCTCTTTGCTAAATGTGGATTTTATGAGAAAGTGCTCCATGGGCTTAGAAGGTCTGGAAGTCTGACTGAAGTGTGGTCAAGAGGAGACTCTGTCACCATCAGTTTGAAAATGGTTAAGACAGGAAACATAGTCCCACAGTCCACCTGCTGGGACCCACAGGCTCAGGAGGCAAAAGAGGGTCGCTGCTGGACACCCCGGAATCCAGACCCAAGGACCAGGGGAAGCTGGTCAGAAGGACAGTGGTCATCTCTTCAGGTTGCACAAGGACAGTCTTTCACTCGTGTCACCTTAAGAGGAGAGGAGCCAACTGGGTGGCACCACCCTCTTGGGTCACCTGCAGCCAAGATACGTGCTACCCAAAAGTGAGCCTGGGCCATCCTGATGGCCGATTCCTCGCTCTAAACTAGGACCCATCCTCTTGGGGTTGTTCATGTAGGGCTTAAACACACAGTGAAGGAGAAAGTGAGGGTGGAGAGCCAATTACCATGCCTGCCGGGTCCAGTGAGGGTGCCATGGAAGCTGAGTCTCTTGGTCCCCAGCATTGTGGCCTCCTGGGTCTCCAGGGCCTCCGAGCTCTGGCTTCTCATCTGAAAATGAAGAAGAGCATTGCCCCTCCTGCCCGCAGTTTGTGTGAAGTCAACTGGGAGAGCAGAGTGAAAACCCTGTGTAAAGGTGGTATTGGGAAGGTGGAAGTGCCCAAGGCCACCATCCTCAGACCTCCCAGAGGATGAGATCTCACAGAGGATGCATATGCAAGCAGCCTGGGCCCTGGAAACCCGCACTCCGTGAGTGTGGCTGAGGTGCAGGAATCAGTGCTGGAATCAGTTCCCTGGGCTGGGGAAACAGCAGCGGCCCAGGGGAATGGTCTTCAGGCTTGGCTGCCATTGCCATGACCTGGGAATGTAATAAACAGAAAGACTCCATTTCTGATGTCTGACAACTGACAGCTCTCTGGGCCCTTCTGCTCCCCTCCCCAGACCCACATCCAGACAAGTTGACAGGGACAATGGCCCCTCCCTTGGTGCCCATGGGCAGTTCAAAGCCCTACCTGTGGGCAGCAGATCCCACCCGGCTGGCTCACTCCTAACTACAACAAAAAACAAAGTCACTGATGCCACCACCACCACTTCCTTTGCTCAAGCCCCTTGGACTGGATTGAGTCCACCCTGACCTCCCTAGAAAGCCCCCTGATGTGGTAACTTTTTCACACCCTAACTACCCAAGGCACCAGTCTCAGTGTCCTGACCAATTTTGAAAGGAGTTGACTTCGCCTTCTGGGAGGCGACCTGGCTGTGGGGTTTTAGTCACCAGGTGACCCCAGGCAACTCCTCCTGCAGGGGTGACAGGGATGGGTCTACTCTCTCCTCACTTCCCGTCATGTTGACTGTGGGTTTCTTTTGGCGGGCCTGGCCTTGGCCCAGGGAGGGCAGAGTCTGTGCATATTTTGTTACCTTTCTATTTCCAGATCTTAGCACAGTGTACAGAACACAGGGGGTGCTTAGTAAACAGGGGGGAAAGGAACATAAAATGGTCTTTTGGGAACAGCAGCCAAGACTCAGGCCTGACCCATCTCCACACTTTCTCCTTTCTATTGTGTTCATTTGGGGACACTCTGGGGTAAAGGGCAGGTTAAAGATGTAAGGAACAGCAGTCCAACTGAGGCCTAGGGTTCTCACACTAGAGTTGTCCCTAAATGAAGTTGGTCTTCACCTGGGGATTCCTCTGTCCTTCGGCCCCTCCACGCAGCAGGTTTGAAGAGTTCCATACTGGAGAACTTTAAGCGGAAACTGGATTAGAGATTCTTAAAATGGGCTGCGCCAAGATTAACCAGCTTCAATGGAATCTTCCGGTGCTTCCTTCATCCACACCTCCGCAGGCTGCTGGGTAATGGTAGGTAGAGGGCTAGTTACTCCCATCGGGCACTAGATGGCGACCAAGCATCGATGAGGCCAGTGACCGCCCAGCCCTGGAACCAACCACCCCAGAGGTGGACACTGTCATTCTGTTTACAGGACACTGGTGGGGCCAAGGCCTGACCCCAGGGATCACATTGTCGGTTGGCCTCTCCACAGAGCAGGTTTTAAATCCCTGTTTGATTATCAGAGGCAAATGTCCAGCTCTTCCCTCCAGCTGAGGCTCTGGGACACAGCCAGTAAGCAAGGCTAGGGGCTGCAAGAGTGCTGTGTGCAGCCAGGGTCAGGGACAAAGGAGTGACCTCTGGGGTTACCTGTCCCAATCGCCTTAGAAGGACTCTCTATGCCCGAGAAGGGGCTGTGCTCCCAGCCTGCTGCCCAGCTCTGCCCTGCAGCACCCAGATGGTTTGAAGGATGTTTTCATAGTAACAATGCCTACTGGCCAGAAGCGGTGGCTCATGACTGTAATCCTAGCACTTCCGGAGTCGAATGTGGGGGAGGGGAGGTCACTTGAGGCCAGGAGTTATAAACCAGCCTGGAAACCATAGCAAGACCTCGCCTCTACCCAAAATAGAAATATTTGCCAGGAACGATGGTGCATGTCTGTAGCCCCAGCTTTTCAGGAGACTGAGGCAGTAGGATCACTTGAGCCCAGGAGTTTGAGGTTGCAGTGAAGTATGATGATGCCACTGCATCGTGGCCCAGCAACAGAGGGAGACCCTGTCCCCAAATAATAATAACGATAATAATACCCATGAAAGCTCTTGGCACTGGCCGTGCACCATTTTCGGCACCTTCCGGGTATCAGCACATTTAATCTTCCCACTAACACAAGGTACTACCATCAGTGTCATTTTTGAAATGAAGAAACTGAGGCACAGAGAGATTAGAAAGTTTAGCCAACGTCATTCAGCAAGTAGATGACAGAGTTGGGATTCAGACCCAGGGCCCCTGGCTTGAGCTCATTACTTTCTATTGGTTTGTGCTGCTTTTGAAATGCCCAGTGTGGACAGATATATTCAATTCAATTCATTTATGGGCCAGAGGGTTCTTTCCAGGGCCCTCGAAGTGACAGCATCAGAATGAGTCCCCGGGGGTCAGGAGAGAGCTGTGAGCACACTCGGTGCCTTCCCCACGCTCTGCTTACAGAGGGCGTCAGTGCCCCATTAGAAGATTCCGGGGTGAGGCTCCACGCAGTGAGGACGGCTCTGGCAGCCGTTTCTCAGCAGTGGGAGACTGGCCAGGTTTCTCCTTGTGGGGAACGTGGGCCGGGATATGAAGTTATAGCACTGACGGCTCTTTCATTGTTAAGGCTCTGCCTTGTACATCATTTTTGACCCCAGGATAAAACTCATTACAGTTGAAAGTGATGTCTGTTTGATTTTAGTAGTAGAAATATCTGGTCATTCAAATGACATATAAAGTCACCAAATTAAACAAAGAAACCAAACTTGCTGCCTCTTTAGACCTCCTTAGAATGAAGCAACTGACTCTGTCTGAAGGAAAGTTTCTACCACATTCACAGAGAGCTGTCACATAGCTGTGTCTCTGTTCTATGAGAAATTCGAACCACCCCAGCTCCCAATGCCTGCAGGTTCCATTTGCACCCGGTGATACATTTCACTGAAGTAAGGTCCTTTTCCTGCAATAAAAACTTTTGACACTAGCTGGGTCTTGGCAGAATATTGAATGAGAACTAAAGAGAATCCCATAACTCAGGACGATTAGGTCAAGCTGTTTAAAGCCCTTTGATTCTGGTAAAACGTCACAAGGGAGCGTGTGGAATGGGCCTCCACAGCCCTTTGGGGCCAGAGTAATGGCAAAGTCGCAGCACCCAGGGGCATTTGGCCTCGATTAGAAATTCTGTTTTCAGTCTGGTCCCAAAGTCCCCTTGTTGGCGAGACAGGATTCTGTCCCCATCTGTCTGGTTCTCTCTAGGCAGGTACAAGGTACACAGGGACACCCCCCATGCCCAGCCCCCACCAGGAGGCTTTGGCTTGCAAGTGGAATTTAAATTCGTGTTTCTTTTCCTCTTAGTATTATTCTGGTTAAAGATATCTTTTCTTTCAAGTTAAGCTTTTGAAGCATCAAATTTTAAACTACTAGCAAAATGATGTGATATTACAGGAATTAAAAAAAGGCTTGGGACTCTTCTCAGATTTTATTAAAGTGTCTCTTAGATAAGTCTCCACAATCAAGCCCTCCAGCCTCTCCACCATTTGGTCAAGATCACAGCACCACGGTCCCTCCTTCCTGCCAGCGTGCCGTTTGTGCACAGATGCTGATTTATGAGCTTATCTGATCTGAGCCTCCCCCTCCCAGCCCCAAATGCTCTAAGCTCCGTTCTTCTTTTTGCCAATCAGAGCGTCCAGGCAGGGCCTGAAATCATCAAGCACATGAATTAGTTAAAATAAATAAATAAATAAATAAATAAATAAATAAATAAATAAATAAAACAATAAACGAGACATGCAATTAAAGAAGAGGAGAAAATCATCCACACCAGTAAGGCCCTGTCACATGGTAGATTGTTTAATTCATTACAGGATGCCAGTGACCCACGATGGCTTATGGTGCAGTCATTAAAATTCATGGTATAGAAATATCAGTTGACTTAGAAAGTTGCTTATGAGACATCTTGTGAAATAAGCACTTTCTAAAGCTGTCAATGATGCTGTGGAAAGTATGCAAACATGCAAAGAAATAAATATTCTAGAAAAGTCAAAACTCTAGAATATTAGGTGTGATTTCTCGGGAGTGGGGGTGGGGGGAGAGCAGGTGTGGCAGAACCGTGGCCTGGGTCTCACTATTCCCTCCTGTCCGGAGCTCCAGCCAGGTCACGTTTCCCAGCTTCCCGCGCGGGCAGGTGTGCCCACAGCTGCATCTGGTCAATGGTGTCTGAGCACAGGTGGTGAGAACCACATCCAGGCCCGGCCTGCTGAAGCTCCCGTGTCCCAGCGTCTATGTTCTCAGCCAGTGGGAGATCAGTTCCCAGGGTGACTCTGACTTCGGGGGCCATGTGGGAAGGCAGCAGAGCTGTCAGCATCCCGGGTCCCTGAAGAACTGCAGAAGCAAGACTGGGCAGCACTGGCCCACACCAGCTGGACCCATGCTGGAGGGGACCTGAGCAACGCTCCAGAGGCGACTGCAAAGTAAGGGTGGATCTGAGGATGGGTTCGGGTGGGGAGGCAGGGCTCGTGGGGCTTTGCGGCTGATCTCTGGGCCCCTCCCCAGAGCAATGCTGTTATTGGGACCTTCCCCCTCCCCACATACGAGATCTGAACATAGCTGGGCTTTCAAACCCATCTACCCTTTCCCCAGGGAACAAGCGCCCGTCCCACAAGCTCGGCTGGAGTCCAGGCATGTGCAGTTACTCAAGTCGTGTCTTTATTATGACCCAGTCTTGCCTTGCCTACTCTCAAAGTTCCATTCTCATATTTGATTAGAAGCTCTCTAGGCAGGCTTCACTGGGGCTTTCTGGCCTTAATGGATGGTGCTGGGTCTGGCCTCTTTTTGCAGACCTTGCTGGGCATTAAGGAAGGAAAGTGGAAAATCTGTCCCCACCTATCTTTAAATGGTGACTGGCTGTCCACTCCTGCATGGACAGAACCATTACTTCCTTTCATGGCAACGCCACTCTCTGTGGAGGCAAAGTGAGGTCCCTCTGCCTGTGGCTGGTTTTCTGTCTACGTGGAGCAGCCATGTGTCCCCTTTCTGCAGCAGACACCACGCTCTTGTTCTTATGTACGGACAGTGCCTGAGCTTGGGAGTTCAGGCTAATGATGTGCACTCTACTCCTGGACAATGCTGGATCTTTGCAACCCCAGCACTGTCTGGGGTACACAGGAGTCAGCCTGGACTGGCTCATAGGAGCCAGGTGTTATATTTTCAGAAATTTGTGAGCAGATTGATGTTTCCTTGGTAAATTGAAATACGCTATGGTGGGAGTTATTTATACCACAGGAATTGGCAGAAGCTGTAAAAGTTTATCAGCACACTATGGACTTTCTCTGCGGGGCTAGGGGCTCAGCTACTTTCAAACAAGAGCAAGCATGGCTATTGAAGAAAGGGGCCACTACTTAACATCCCAAACCAAATGCCAAGTATATTGCCCTCTACGAAAGGGAAAGCTGTGCCCGTTGGACACGAGAGTCTCTCCAGAAAAGCAAACTGCTGATCTTATATAGGTTTGGGAAGTGTGGGCTTCAGGTTTGGAAGGCTTCCCGAAGCTTGTCCTTCCACTATGGGATCGTGCTTACTGGGATTTAGCTTTTACCACTTGGCTGGCTTTCAAAGGTGTGGCCTCTGCTGTGAAGATGCTATTGATTGATTGGAATGGGTTTAAAACTGATGATGGTGCTTACTCGTGACTGCAGCCAGAGAACAGCCTTGCTCTTTCTTGAATTTGGAGGACAGGGAGTGTTTGTGGTCACATTCTCGGACCTAGGAACAGTGTCCTCAATCTTAGAGGAAAGGAAGTTTAAGGGGAGGTCCCATGGAGAGATGAGACGCAATGTATGATCTTTGGGTCTTTAAACTCAGGTTTTCTGCACAAAAAGCAATCAACCTTCACTCTTGCAGTGCTTCTTTCAATGTCAAAGGCTCTAGCCAGTTTGGCTTCTCTGACAAGCAGCGTCATGTTGAGAATTACGTCTTCTCCACGGCAGTGCTAGAGAGAGGTGGCCATTCACGGGCGATCCGCATTCAGGGCAGAAGCTGCATGCCTGAGTGACTCCTGCAGAGCCAGGCGAGGTCTCGCCAGGATCTCACAGCATCCTGTGGACGTGCGTGGTCCGCTTTGAGGTCTCGGGTCCCACCCCTAATTCACAGAACATTCTTCGGTGTCCTCCTTTAACTTCGCACCAACTTCTCACCAGCAACTCTGGGGCACCGTGGATTATCTGATCAAATCAAGAAGATAGCACTCACTTTAGTCACTGATGACTAAAGGCATTTTCCTGGGAAGCTCTGGATAGTGTATTAAAAAAAAGAAGTACGACTATGGTCCATTTGTGTAGATTCAACCATCTTATAAGCGATCACATGCAGCCAGTGTTTACCTACAGGGCAACCAAAACCACAATACTGCAGTTAATTATTCAGGCAACAGTATCTCAGAAGTTTGCTTGGAGATCTGTGATGTTTTGCCATGGCAATCATTCTTGTTTTGAATATCATTTAAAAATATCAGACTGCAGCAATGTACTTTAAACAAAATTTGCAGTGGGCTGACATCCCCTGATGTGGCCTCTCCCAAACCGGTAAAATTCCTGCTGAAGATGCAGAAACCCTGAACACAGCAATTTGAACGTGGGCTGTTTGGAGATGGAGCCCCTGGAGCAGAATGACCGCACACCAGGAGGCACAGCTGAGCGTGCCCAGGGTAGATGAGGTGCCATTCCTTACACAGCGTATTAGTTTCCCGTCGCTACTGTAACAAATCACCACCAACTTAGCAACTGAAAACAACACCATTTATTATGTTATAGTTCTCGAGGGCTGAAGTCTAAAGGAGGGTGGCCGAGCTGTGTTCCTTCTCCAGACCCTTCTCTAGAGCTTCCTTGGACCCTTCCAAGGAGGGTCTTCCTTGCTTGCCTGTCTAGAGGCCCCTGGCAGAGGACTCTCCCTCTGTCCTCACCGGGGGAAAGCACCCTTAGATTCTCCCCAGCTGCACGCCAGCTCTCCCCCTGCTGCTGCTCTTTACATCTCCTCTGACTCTCACTTCCTGCCTCTCTCTCAGAAGGAGTCCGGCGGTTACATGGAGCCCACCTCAATGTTCCAGGCTGATTTCTCCACCTCAAGATCCTTTACTTCATCACATCTGCAAAGTCCCTTTTCTGCCGCATGACGCAGTGTATTCACAGCCTTTGGAGATTAGGATGTTGGCTTCTTGGAGGAGCCATCAGTCTTCCCACACGGCTTCACATCTTATGCTCTGGGCAACTGGGAAAAGCAGCCCTGAACCCACATGACAAGTGGGAGCAGTGCAGGCATAATGGGGTCCCCCCCGTAGTCTGCATGAGCTCCGAAGTTGTCCTTGCAGGGAAGAGGGCATTTTAGAGACTTGGCTTGCCAAGAACTAACCATTACTTTCCTCTCCTCACTCCTGATCTGCAGGAAGCCTGGGAAGGACCCTTGGAGAAGCTCAGCGCAGATATGAGACACTGTTATGCCTGAATTCTGTCTCTCTCAAGTGTATATGCTGAAGCCCTCAACCCCAAAGTGATTGTACTTACAGTAAGGAAGTAATTAAGGTTAAATGAGGTTGTAGGGTGGGACCCCTACTGAATGGGATTAGTGTCTTGTAATGAGGGACCCCAGAGAGACCCCTCTATTGTCCTCTCGTCATGGGAGCTCACAGTGAGGAGGCAGCTGTCTGCCACCTGTGGGGACAGCCCGCACCAGACACTACCCTGCTGACACCTGGGGGTCTTGGCCTTCCAGTGTCCAGAGGGTGAGAGAATAAATTTCTCTTGTTTAAGCCACTGCAGCAATGTGGCTGTGGTATTTGTTATGGAAGCCTGAGCAGACTAAAACAAACGCCTTCTGGATTATTCAGGGCAGGGGAGATGCTCCCTGGTGCCGCTTAGCCTGTGCGATGCTGCAGGTGAGATCCAGGGTCTGGGGGTTACGGTGATGGTCTTGTTTATTTTCCTAGGCCCTCTTCAGGTGTGCCTTTAGACCACCTCCAAGAAAACAGCAAGGAGTGCCTCTTGGCCGTGATCTGGAGAGATGGGTATTTGTGCAGTGCCAGACTTTATTTAGCATTAAATAATTGCCTAAATTTTATGAGCAATTTTGCTGAGACTGAGGATCTCTTAATTAAATCAAGAATCCAGTTGAACTCTCATTTTTACCAGAACAATAGCTCCTGGTCACAGGCCACTCTCACGCCACAGACACATCCGAAGGTTACAGGGTTTTTCTTAACTCTTACAGGCCTTTAAACTGCACTTCCCACCACCTCACCTTGGCCAATTTTTTTTTTTTCCAAAAAAGGAGAGGAGGTTCCTGGCCGGTTGGCATCACCATTCTCCTTCTAAGAGCTAAAGCATTTCTTTACTTTGGTTCTGATTAGTCTGGCAGGTATCATCAAAACAGGCACTTGAGTTGAACTGGTACCAGGCGAGTTGTCACAAAGACACACAGAGTAAAACTCAACACAAGCATCTGCCAACAGTCACAGCTCTCCATCTCCTTCAGGGCCCATCTTCCTAGGCTTCCAGATAAGCTTTCTGCTCTATTCTCATTCATCCCTTCAATCTGTTTCCCTCACTACCGCCTCCCCAAATATTCTTTCTCAAATGTAGAGTTATTATGTTTCCCTCCTCCTTAAGATGCTTAAATGTCTCTACTTTGCTCCTTTTCCGGGTGGCACTAAAAGCCCCCTGTGCCCACTGCCTTCTACCATTGGATCCTTTTGTGCCCTCACACATCCCTGACTCAGCCCCGGCCTGCTGTCTGCCGGGATCCCACCGGGATCCCGCCGGCCTGCGTCGCGCCTCTGTGCCCCTGGGGATGTCCTTCCCCCTGCCTGACACACCCACACTCAGCTCTATCTTGGATGGACCCATATTCCATTGCAAAATTCTCTCACCAGTCCTGCCCAAGCCCTGCCAACCTGGAGCCACTGTCCTGGTAAAAATTCGAGCTTAACTGGATTCTTGATCTAATTAATCCTGTGTCTTGGCAAAGTTGCCCATAAAATTTACGCAATTGTTTCATGCTAATTAAAGCACTATCTGTGAGCTGTTGCTAACCATTCCCACCTCTGATATTTGTTTTTGATTTCAAGCGCATACATGAGTTTAATAAAGGGCTCGAACGATGGCCCACAGCTGGGGCACAGACGCCTGGAAGTGACATTGCTTTGGCTGTCTGAGAAGAGTTGTCTGAGGCCTGTGTTGCTGATTAAGTTGGTATTTATCAAAACATTTCTAAATTGCCTCTGGGGAGGCTGGGGTGTAAAATGGCTAATCTCTTCTGTTTCAATGGTGTATCCATAGACCATGGAAGGCCATAACGAAATGGGAGCTGGTGTCCAAAGAGCCCTAGGACGAATATCAGGATGGAAAAGTAGCTTCGTCAAAAAATGCTTCAGTCATGCTCCACGGCCCTGTGACTGTCAGGGGTGACTTCTCCATCAGGGGCAGGAAAGTCAGGACTCGAGGCCCATATCTCATGGTTCTTTGAGAGTCCTATGAGATATGTTTCATTTCTTTTAAAATCAGAAGAAGAAAATGAACTTTTAGGGTCAAAGATTTTTTAATTTCTTTTCTCACATCATAAATGAGTGAAAATATTTAGGGGTCATATTAGTTTTTCTACAGCTGCCATAACAAAAGACTCTGTGACCTAAACAACAGGATTGCATTTTCTCGCAGTTCCGGAGGCGGGAAGTCCCAGGTTTAGATGCTGGCAGCCTGGTCTCCCCAGGACCTCTGTCCTGGTTTGCACATGACCTTTTCCCAAGGTCATCCTTCTGGGTACACACACTTCTGCTATCTCTTTTTGGCTCTAAATTTCCTCTTCTCATAAAGACACCAGTGGTATTGAATTGGGGCCCACCCTAATAGCCTCACTTCAACTCAGTCACCTCTTTAAAGGCCCTGTCACCAAAACCAGTCACATTCGGATTACTGGGAATTAGGGCTTCAACATAGGAACTTCAGGGGTACATGACTTAACCCATCACAGGGCCTATAAAAATCTGTTTTAAGGGGAGAGACCCACAAATGCACAGGGCTCACAAAGGTCATAGTGTGGTCCTCGTGAGAGCAGATGAGTTTGGTTTTTTGCATGGAAGAGGATGTCCTGGTGGCCTGGAGAAATTCCGAGTGGAAAAGCGACCTCCAACCGGGGTGTTGATGCATTTCCTAGCAGGATCCTGTCATGTCTTGCCAGATCCACCGTTGGCTGCCGCTTGGAACCACACAGGAGCCACGCAACATGCTCCAACAGTTCCCGTTTAACTTTCTCCTTAACAGCTCTGGCCATCTACAAAGAGAGAATTTTTATACCCTGGATTCGTTCCATAGACACTGAATCCTTTGTTGCTCAGTGGCAAAGAGCAGTGCCAGACCTTGTGCTGAACGCGTGAAAGGAAACATCAGTGTGTTTTCCACGTCCCTGTCCTGACAGGAGAGCGGCAGGAAGTGGCGAGTGACTAAGGCCCAGAGCCGACTGAGTCAGGGCAGGAGGATGACATCCTGTCTGCATTTCTGCCTCAGCAGGACGAGGCCGTGTGCTCAGAGAGCTCCGCAGACACTAACTGTGTGCACGGACACCGGGAGGTGTTCTCAGGTTGAAGAGTGTGCACACCAGAAAGTCAATGTCAAGGAACAGTCGTGACGGTGCTGCCTGTGGGACGGAGCCAGCAGACGGCCCCAATCGTTAGCCTGGGATAATTGTGGGGCCTCTGTGCCCACCCTTCCAGGGGGATGTGGAGTCAGTTTCCTCACTCGGCCTCTAAGACTGATTGTCTCAGAGAAGTGCGGGGTGGGGGGTGGAGAGCACAGGAGACAGTGGACTTGTATTTGTTATTTACCATGCTGCTTTTTCATGTGCAAGCACAGTTTCTAAAACTCTCACCCTGGGCCCAGGACTGGGTCCTGCTGGCTGTGACAACACTCATGCAGCTGCTGCCGTGAAGAACTGGGGTTGCTGGCACCCACGGCTGGGGCAGGCACAAGGGATTTCGGCAGTGGGATCAATGACCGCACAAACTGAAGAGGCCTTCGGGAGCAGCTGTCAATGCATCAGATCAGTGGCTCCTTCCAAGTTCCTTCCATGGGAACAAGTGTGACCCAGACCTGGGGCGCAGAGGTGGCAATGACCCATGAGGAGCAAACTGTTTCAGAGGAACTTATTAAAACTAGTCAATAATCAACACGGTTCCAGACACACTCAGCCAAGCATTTCCCAGGCATCTAACCTCAGACCGTACATGCTAATCGGCCCGTTAGATGAGAGCCACAGATAACGCGATCAAAGGCCCAGGAAGTCCTAACTCCTGACACGGCTTTTCAGACAAGTTCCAGCCGTCCTCTCTCTCTTCAAAGTGACTTGCACAGTGTTTCTGCCTGGATGGGCAGGTTTGATTATAGCGACCAGCAGGAGGGTGGAGTCTACCCTCTGTTCCCGAGTCTGGATGATTATGTGTGAGGAATATTGGCTTAGAATAAGCTGGTTATTCTCTCTCGGGAAGATGACGTGCAACTCAGCTGCCAGATTAATCATTATACAGAATAGTTTTCAGATGAGCTTGATATGACGCTCTGAGTTTGGGTGCTCCCTGAGCTGGAAATAGAAGGAGTAGCCCAATGTCTTTCCCCATCCTGAGCTTAAGCCCATGTTCTGAAATTACCTGGTGAGGGTATCTCACAGTCCTGTCATCGGCCTCCAACGCACTCCCAGGTTTCCCCTGTCCCTCCTCTGGGTTTTAGAGTCGCCTCTTCTGCAGGGCCGCAGCCATGCTGAGTCCACTGGAGGGAACCTGCTCCACAGCCGACTCCACACTAGGGCAAGCTCAGGGAAGAGCCAAATGAGCTTCCTCCTGCCACTCCGGGGAGGCAGGGGCTGGCCTAGCTGTGCCCCAGTTCCTTGGTTCCTGCCCTGGTATGTAGCCTTCGGGGGGGACAAAACATGAGCACAGAAGCTGAATCTCACTCCAGGACATTTCCCCACCTTCTAAGTCTCTCCCTTCCTTCAAACAAGCCGTAGAGTTTGAACCTTTCCTCAAACTCTCAGTACAATCCAGTTTTATCCGACTCTCGCCACCACTTGGCAGCTGTCCTCTCTCTTACGTCCATGCCATGTGACTGCCCTGGGGTCCCAGGGTGACTTCTTGGGAGGTGAAGACAGTGTAAGATGAATTACAATAAAACAGAGACTGCTGTCTACCTAGTGTGCAGGTGCAAGGTGGGGCAGGACTCCCTCTGTTGTTGATGTTTTGCAGGAGTGGAGTAGGAATTTAAAAGGGAAATGGCCGAGGACAGGTGGGCGTCTCCTTACACCTTGAGGCTGATTTGCTTCATGTAGGTGACAGCCCTCGGTCAGCCTTGGTCTGGCAGAGTGTTCTGGTCACAAGCTCCATTTGCACTGGACAAACGGCCCCTTCTCAGGGTCTCAGGGGAGCCCGTGGCCTTCTGCTGGCTTCTTTACAGCAGTGTCCTTTTCTGCTGTCTCAGTTAGACCTGCTCAGCTTCCCCAAAGCGCTGAGTTTTTGTGGTCAGATGGAAGTCCCACCACGTTAAGGATGAAGGGAGAGCTGTATCCTTAACCTACATCCTCGGGGCTGTTGGGAGAGCTCCGGGTGGAGCCCTATGGCAATTCGTGTGTTAGTTCTAATAAAGGAAGAAACTGTGTGTCACGGGCTAAGACAGGTGAGCGCCCTGCCTGGGCCAGCACATGGCACAGAAGCAGATTAATGGAGCTGACGGGATCAACTCTGTGAAGGAAGAAAATTCAGGCCAAGAATAAGGCCCCTTCTCATTTAGGGCCATGGAGCATGCCACGGTTTGACTACATCTCCCGAATTTCCTGTGCTGGACACTTACTACCCCAAGTCATATGTTGATGGCATTTGAGGTAGAGCCTTTGGGAAGCAATTGGGTTAGACGAGGTGCTCAGGGTGATGTCCATGAGGGGCCTGGTGGCTTCATAAGCAGCACAGAGACATGTGGTCTGGCACACACGTGGCCTCCTGCAAGGCAATGCCCTCGGCACGTTGTGACCTGGCAGGGAGGCCCTCAATAGATGCTGGAGATGTGCTTTTGGACTTCCCAGCCTCCACGAGTGTAAGTCAAATAAACTTCTGTTCTTCATAAATTACTCAGTCTGTGGTACTGTTGTAGCAGCAGAAAGTGGGCTGAGACAGTGCAGAATTTACCAAAGGGGGATGCCCTGCGGTTGTGCCTGTGCGCGCTGGTTCCGTGAGCACTGAGACGCTTGTCTCCACCCCAGGCGTGGCCTCACTGCTGGGCTCATGACAGCAAAGACCACAGGCCCAGGAGGGACGACCGGTCCTGAGACCACAGCAGGAAACACTCACGAGGGCTGGGGGGTGGGCAGTGGTGGCCGAGGCCTTTGCTACAGCTTTTCATAGAGCCTAGGTCTGTGGGTCAGGCTGAGATCCAATCCAACAAGTGTTGGCTGTCACCAAAGAGCACTAACCTGCTGTCTTCCTTCTGTGCTTCAAGTTCACCTGCATGGTGGCATCGTTAAGGGTGCTAGCTACCTTAGTCCTCACAACGACAGACACAGCTGTGAGCAGGTGTTCACTCCTCATCCCCTTCCATTGCTAGGGATTTGATAGCTCCTTAAGGGCAAATGATTTAGGAGCCAGACATCTATATCTAAAAATTCTCTTTCCGTTCCTATGGTCTAGCTCAAGCCCTCGCACTTCTGGCTGCATACAAATTTGTGCATAGGGTAGCATATCAAACAAACAAACAGCTGAGTTTGCTGTACTTTGCAGGCTATGTAAAGGCTATTGAGGATAACCCTCCAGTTTTCTGGTTGTGGGTTGAGGTCTGCCCGGAGCACCTGCCTGGGGCTGGAGTGACGCTGCTCTGTTGTGTGAGCACATGCTGTGGTCCCAGGGAGTGTGCAGTCGCCTCTATTCATGGTGAGAAGCCTTTTCAGAGATCAGGTCTACAGGCCTCTCCTGATCCCCTTTTGAACAATGTTGACAAGACAAGGCTGATTCTTCCCGTGACTTGTCCCCCACTTCCACGCCAAACGTGTGGCCATAACCGATGACATAGGGAGGGAGAGCAAGCTGGAGGGTCTCTCCCAGCCAATTCAGTATCCAAGTGCCCCCCAAAGTAACATGGCCACCTCACTCCTAGCTCGTGGGCCAAATCGAGTCATGCTGCCACCTTGAATCTCCAGGTAGCAGAGAAGAGCAGTGCCAAGAAGGAAAGGACCTGGGGACATTGGAAGGGGGTGTTAATGTCCACAGAGGGACCAACCTGTCTCCTGGCTGGCATGCTGTGTCCCCTCCGGACAGCAAAGCGTATAAGAAATGGAGTCGCCCAGAGGAGGCCAGTGGACACAGCCTGAGCAAGAGCCAGATGCGATGTTAAAAAAATGGTGGCCACTAAAATACACGGACGATTTTGTTACAGGAAATGCGGTCATGGTTATGATGTGTGTGGTGAGCCTGTGTTCCTGTCGATTCTGTTTGAGGACCAGACCATGTGTGGCCCAGAAACAGGGTTTCCATTCATTTTCACGCCCCTCGCCTGAAGCTTGTTACTTCATAGCAAACATTTTGTAATAGATTGGTTTGCTCCTTTATATTTGCATCACACGGGCGCGCGTGTGTGTGTGTGTGTGTGTGTAGTAAATGCGTATGTGTGTATTATGTAGCTGTACACGTATGTATCTATGTCTATATCTGTGTCTGTGTGTACAGTAGACATGCATATGTGTGTTACATAGCTGTATATACATGCTTCTATACCTATAGCTCTGTCTGTAATCACCTGTGATCAATTCTTCCATGGTCAATGTTGGTTAGACCTCATTTTTTTTCTCTTCTTGTGCTGGCTGGGCGAGATTTTGGAAGGGTGTTCATCACACACTTGATCACATTTGGAGATGAACTAGTCTCACCAGCTGAAAGCCTCCCGTCCCTGACCCTCAGATTATGAAAAGGAGCTGATGGCCTGATGGCAGCTACCCACAAAGTCATTGCAAGTCTATGTATCTAAAAAGCCACTTTTTCCCATAATAAATTAATGATTTTGGATGGTGGCTGTGGCTCAAGGAGTAGGGCACCGGAGGTGGTAGGCTCAAACCCAGCCCTGGCCAAAACTGCAAAAAAAAAAAAAAATTTTAATTAATTAATGATTTTATTATCTCAGGATTTTCTGTGACTCAGTTTGTGTTCCCTGCCCTCTAACTACAAGTTATAATATTTTCATTTACTTATTCAGCTTAGCATTAAATGTCTCATCAGATGCTCATGAAACTTTTTTGTTGATAATATTATGGTTGAATACAGAGAATCTCTTTTACTCTTTTAGTTGACTTAAATTGCCACATATTTTCCTAAATTGTATTAATTAATCTTGTTTTAAGTGTAATTGTACCACCATAGGCTACTCAATCCCGCTTTGATATTTTAGCATATTACAAGTTGTTGGTATTTGTTGACACCCCTCTATGCCTTCTTTTTTGCCAAACACAAAACACAAATACACACGCACACAGCAAGCAATTCCAAACACCTGCCTTTTCTTTGAGCTGGTTTATACCTTGTGAAGGTGTCTGTAAATGAACAGCCATTCACTCCCCACGCTGTTCTGTGGCCACCGTCTTCACTGGGAATCCTAAGGTTGGCTAAAGTAGAAACCTCCGTAGCTGATCTAAGCTTCACCTTGAAACCTGGAGTCTTCGAACGTGATAGGTTTTTTTTTTAACCATTTATCTTTTTTTCCAGAGTGAGCCTTTTAAGGAAAGAATGACACTGTCTTGCTTCCTGAGGATGCAGGGGAGGGTCACTCTGAGTGGCGGGAGGCCCCTTCTCCCCAGGGAATTTCTCCCTCTTCTTCCAACGGTGACTTCCTACGGCTGTGCCTCTTGACGCCGTGGAAGCCACCTTGGTATCATCAGCCTTCCCCTGAGCCAGCTCCAGGGGTGGGTTTAGAGCCCACCTGCTGTCACTGGTGGTGGACTCCTCCTGGCTGCCCAGTGACTGGCATCCAGAGCGTGCAGCCGTGTCCCCACAGCGATCAGGCCGTTCCTAGAGACGGGCAGGCGCTGTGGCCACCAATACCTTCTATAGCACCCTGAACTTCAGTAGTGCTTGTCCACCTGCCCCTGCATCTTGCTTATCCATCCGTCACCTGCACCGTGGTCTAACAGCAGCTGGGAGGACGCTGGTGAGTCGCTTCTCCGGACAGCCACTCTGCTCGGCAGCTTCCTTGAGGACATTGTCCATACCTCCTTGAACACAGGCCTACATCTTCCTCCGTTTTCTGAGTCCCACAGCAGAATCCTACAGATAGTAGGTACTCAATAGTGGTCAAAAAATTTTCAGCTTCTAGGGTAAAGCGTGTGAAATCGCTGACAGGTAACTTTTTTTTACACACAAAAATGACAGCTTTGTGTGATTCAACTTAATACATGACACACTATTCAACTCCTTAAGGTGATAATACATATTGTCTTATCAGCTCTCAGAATCATTCTTAAGATAAAATGTTGTTATGTGAACATTTGGACTTGGTCTCTGTTTATTTTCATTCCTTTCCTGAGTAATCTATGCTTTGCGCGATTGTAAGACGCGAGAAAGAATGTTCCGGCTGTATTCGAATAAAGCGCGTAGTACCTTTTGATGTAGCACTTGATGTTTTTCTAGATGTGAGTCTAAAACAGCTCAGAGAATCCCTCCCATATATGACTGGATTTCCAACATCTCTCTAAGCACAGATATGAAAACGGCCAAATAGTAAAGCTCAGTCCAAGGTAAATAGTGGTAACTAATGGACGTCTAATGCTGTGATGTGAAGTGACATCAATCATAACACAAAACCCAGCTGGGGAGAATCAAACAAGCAAACACATCAAAATAACTTTGGGATTTATCGATGTTATTCTCGGGCTTTGCCCGAACAAGAGCGAGGTGACTTTTCCTCCGTCCTCTTTTTCTTCTCCTCCTCTGCCTCCGGCTTCCCTCCTGCTCATCCGGGCTTCTCCTCTTCTGAATCACTCTATGTCCAATTTAGCATAATTTAGGCATTGGGCGCCTGAACCAGCAAGAAGATGATGTGTCACAGCTGCTTCTCCTCGTGGGGCTGTGTTCCTCTGTCCCTGCCAGCCACCCAGGAGGAAGGGGATGACGATGTCCAGACAGGTAGGATAAAGGGACGGTGCATCTTGGCATTCTCAGGAGAGGGAAGGAAAAGCACTTGTTATCTGAGGAATGTGAGGCCCCTTTAATTACCAGGCCCAGAGAGGCATGGAAATGTGACAGGGTGTGATACGTGACACCAGTCACTTCTCAATCCCACCCCCAGCTAAATAATTACTCTTGAAGCCACTTGCTACGTGGGCCCTCGACAGACACCAGATAGCTAGAAAATGCCATATGCCCACAGTCCAGCAATGCCCAGCTGATTACTCAGCACCATTATCTCTGTAAACCGATGAGAATTCCGGCCGAACCCTCGTATCCGCCTACTCCTTGTCCCCTTTTGCCTTTAAAAACCTGCTTGTAAGGAAGGTGAGACAGGCACTTCTGGGACAACTTGGAAGTTTGTACTGGGCGGCTGTCCTCGACCTTGACCCAAACAAACACTCGCTATTAATTTTCCCTCGGTTTCTTCCTTGAGGTTGACAGGAGTGTACAGTAAGAACAAAGATTCCCAGTATCTAAGGAGTGTTAATTATGCGCCAGGCATTATACTGAGCATAGTGTATTGAGGCATTATATTGAGAATGTTTACTAAGAAAAATTCTATTAGATCTTCATTTTCTAGCAGTGTCACCTCTTACTTTTATTGCTCTACTCTGGGAGTTGTCTAATTTTTCCCCCAATTCCAAATAGTTCCATTGCATCTTTCTGTATGAGTCTAAAAGTTCTTGAAAATTATAGCTCAATAACAGATCAATCCCCAGCAGGCCAGAGCTTCATTCTGAAGGGCTCTTTTTATTCTGGAGTGGTTCAAGAATTGAGCACTCTAGCGTGTATTTAGGTGAAAATAGGCCTGTGGACTTTTGAAATTGTTCCTGAGGGTGTTTGCATTAATCATGTACTATATTAAGATTAAAAAAAATACTCCTTTATTATCTTGTATATTTGTTTATTAACCTAATTTTGTAAGATCAGGTCTGCAAACCTGTAATTACTTATATAATTAAGGTAAAATGTACTATTAAAGTGTTCAATTTTTTTTTAAGAAGATATCCTTCTGTTTCTGTAAAAATCATGTCTGTTTTATTTGTTATTATTTTATTTTTTGAGACAGAGTCTTACAATATTGCCCTCAGTAGAGTGCCTGGAGTCACAGCTCACAGCAATCTCAAACTCTTAGACATAAGCAATTCTCTTGCCTCCGCCTCCCAAGTAGCTGGGACTACAGGAGCCTGCCACAGTGCCTGGCTATTTGTAGAGATGAGATCTTACTCTGGCTCAGGCTGGTCTTGAACCCATGAGCTCCGGCAAGCCACCCACCTGAGCCTCCCAAGTGCTAGGATTACAGGCATGAGCCACTGAGCCCGGCCCATGTCTGTTTTATTGTCAAGAATTCAAACAGGGCTGAAAGTTCAAAGAGAAAAGTTAAAGAGAAAAATCATCCAAATTTCTGCCACTGAGAAAAATAGTCATTCTAGATTTAAGGAAAACAGAAGCCCCAACAAAAGATTCCTCATAATTGAAGACATGGCTAACACACACTCCCAACACACACTCGAGTGAACTACGTTTAGAGTTTGCCATTTGATTAGAACTGCCCACCCAGAGTGATGTGGGTCCCCTTTGTTGACATGTGATTCTTGTGGCTGTCAGAGGTGTAAGAAAAACCCTCTCCACCCTCCCCCTTCCTGAGAATTCTTTCCAGCTTCCAAGATTCTGCTGATTTGAGCGAATGCCCCCATCTCTCTAATCCTCAGACTCCCAGCTTCGAAAAGAGGGGCCTGAACCAAGTTGCCCTAAGGACCCTCCATGCTTCACATTCTGGAGGCTGTTTCCCTTGTTAAATTGGAAAGTGTCCTACAGGGCACCTAGAGAGTGGGGCTGGGAGGAGGAGAGCTCAGTAGTACAGGGTAGGACAAAGGGCCAGGCAGCCTGAGAGTCCAGGGCACAGAAGGACGGAAGCTCCGTCCTTGAGACATCCATGAAAAGAGAGAGAGGAGGGACCTAACTTGGGGAATTTCATTTCCTCCACAGTTTAATCTAGTGTTGGCCTAAAGTTTGTCTGTCTTTGATTGACAGCACATTAAACAAATAGTAATTACATGGGCAATTAAAGCCTGAAATTGACCAAGGAAAAAGAAAAGAAAAGAAAGACCCACATAGTTTTGAGTCTTTAAATTCTACTGAGGCTCCCAGTGCTTCCAGTCCTGCTGGTTTTCACATCGTGAACAGATGGACAGCGAGGTGAAGGGTCAGACCGGCTTCTAATGCAAGTGGCAGGAAAATGGGCGAAGAACAGTTCCAAAGTACACACAGAGCTGAACGGAAGGTGCAGGTCTCTGCACACCTGTGTCTTGGTTTATAAGAATTTCATGGTCTGCACCTTTTCCTTGTTGGTTTAATTTTGTAAAGCAGGAGCATATTGAGGGATTCCCGTGGTCTGCACAATTAGGGAATGTGGGGTACAGTGACAGATTACACCCACAAAGCCTCCCACTAAGTAAGAAGGTTTACTACAGTGTAAGCTCCCAACGGCAGGCAGCAGGGACTTGTTCTGATGCATTTCCTGCTGTGCTCCCTGGTTCTGGACAGAACCTGATTGAATAGTGAGACCCTGGGCTGCCCTAAACTGGTGGGCCTCCTGCTGAGGGTGGATAACTCTCAAAGTAACCAGGACAAAAATGTCTTTCAAATTCCCATTCCATGAGCAAAGAGTTCACATAGCCTGGCTGAAATGGAATATTCTAACAGCCTTAGAGGGTAGGGGGTCGAAACCAAGTTTATTTAAGAGATAAAGATGTGTGGCACAATGACCCAATTCTGCATATGGACCACCTCAAAACAACATCTTTTTGTTCAGCTCCCAGATCCTGTGAGTTGGATATTTGGGCAGAGATGGCTTGTCCCTGTTCCACGATACCTGGGGTCTCAACTGCGAAGACGCAAAGAACAGAAGGGCTGGAGTCTTTTGGAGATCTCTTTGTCTTATATCTGGGCCCTGGGCTAGGACCTCTTGAAGTCTGGGCCTGGCTGGGTGGACTAAC
This sequence comes from Perodicticus potto, assembly GCA_963574655.1. Lineage (NCBI taxonomy): Eukaryota > Metazoa > Chordata > Mammalia > Primates > Lorisidae > Perodicticus > Perodicticus potto. The sequence continues at coordinate 31,235 of CAUYRH010087868.1, forward strand.
CAGAGCACTGCGGGTGGCTTCCCATGGGACTTGGGACTCTTGGCGTGGTGGCTGGACTCCAAGGAGGAGATCCTTATGAACCTGTGCCCCAGAGCCTCACCGTCTGACGCAGCCCCGGGAGTCGCCCACATCACCCCACCACACTGCGTGTTCACAGCCTGCCCAGACCCAAGTGCTGTAACTCCAGCTCTTGAAGGAAATGATGTCAAAGAACTTGTGGCCACTTTAAAACCTCCACCAACACGGGAAATTCCTACAGTGGATGTCTGCATGGAGATAAAGGGCGTTTGATTTTACACAGAAAATAGCTGGTTTCAGAAAGTGTTCAAAAGTCATCTGTTGTCCAACAATTACTTATCAACTACTATGTGCCAGGCACTGCTCTAAGGGACTCCATCATAGAACTAAGCGGCCAGTACACGTCCTTAAGTAGCCTACATCTCAGTGGGGCAAGATGGACAGAAATGAATATTAATCGTTAAAATACATCATAGCAGATGGTGACAACTCCATGGGGAAAATATATATCATGGAATGAACAGGGACGAACACCAGGTGTGGAAAAATGAGGCAGCATAAAGCAGGCGGGAGTGTGATGTGTTAGAGACGTCCACACAGGCTGAGATGCTCTTCTCTCTGAGAGGTGAGACCCATGTCCCCTCACAGTGAACCCGGGTGTGCTCTGTGATCACTTTGACCATACAAGATGGATAAAGTGACTTGATATCAGTATCCCGGTTAAGGCTGGAAGAAAGTGGTGGCTTTCATTTTTTTGCTTCGGAACCACTCTTTCTTGGAGTCCAAGTCACCATAGAGAAAGCCCAACCCTCCTGCTCGGAGAGACCGTGTGGGGAGCCATGGAGACCACCTAGAAGCAGCCCAGCCCACCCAGGCAGCCTTCCAGGTGCACCTGCCACGCACGTGAGTGCAGCCTTCATGGCCCTCCAGCCTTGTCCAGCCACCAACTGACTGTCATCGAGTGACCACAGTCAGGGCCATGTGGAGCAGAAGAGTCATCTGGCTTAGCTCTGCCCGAATGCCTAACCCACAGATAAAGTGCTGGCTGTGTCAAGCCACTGAGCTCAGGGGGTTTGGTCACATAGACCAGGGCAGGAGGACAATGCAGAGGCTCAAAGCCCCGAGGCTGGGTCCCCCACCCCCATCCAACAAAGAGTGGGGGGCCACTGTACTGAGCTGAGTGACCTGGGAGCAGAGTGGATAAGGCCGGAGAGGCGAGGAAAGGAACAATGACTCCTCGACAGTGTAAGATTCTGCATGCCCTTCTACGAGCTCTGGCGTTTTCTGATGGGAAGCCATCGTAGGGTTTCTAGCAGGCAGCTTACGCGATGTGATATGTTTTAAATCACCTACGGGGAAGAAGGGGTGGGAGCAGAAGGAGCCATTCAGGGGCCTTGGTTGCAGTAGTGCAGGCCGGAGCCAGGCAGGCTGGATCAGGGCGGCAGCCATGGAGACGGGAGGAACAGTCAGGACAGGGGTGGATCTGGGTGTCCTCTGAGGGTGTAGCCACGAGGATTTGCTGGTGGCTAAGAAGCAGGGTGTGAGAAAAAGAAGAATCAGGGATGATCCAAACTCTTTTAGAGAGATGAATTTGACATTTATGGAGATAGGGAAGACTACGGAGGGTGGGGGAATGGGTTGAAGTGGGGGAGACCCGAGAGCTTGATTTGGACGCCTTAAACTGAAGATGTTCATTATACGTCTGAGTAGACACGTCCAGTAGACAGTTGGACAGGAGATTGGAGTTAAGAAAAGAAGGATGGGTTAGAAATACAAACAAGGAAACTGCTGGAATACGGGGGCGGGGTCCGTGAGGCTGAACGAGATCCCTGGGAAGCAGAGGTGAGTGGAGAAGAGGAGGGGACCCACTGTCCTGGCGTGAAAAGACCAGAGGGATTTGAGGGGAGCAGTGAGGCAGGAGGGATCTGGGAACAGGCTGGTGTCTGGAGGGCGAGGGGAGGAAGAGGACGGGGAGGAAAAAGCCGTCACCAAGGTTCAGAGCTCCTGGCAGGGCAGGGAAGGGGAATCGGGGCTGACAGCTGCCTCTAGCAACACGAAGGTCCCTGGTGACCCACCTCACGCAGCTGTGTGGAGGGGCACAAGCCTAGTGGGTGGCTGTGAGTGAGGACAGTCATTTGATGAAATTTGTTACAAAGGGAGGTGGAACACGGAGCAGCAATTGGAGAAGGGCGCTAACAGGGATCGTATCACACAGAGGCAGGAACTGCGTGCTCGTGCGCACCTGGACATGATGTTCGGGACTGGGAAGTGGACGAGGCAGCGGAGAGAGGGGAGAGGACGCCTGGGTGTCCTTGAGCAGCCCGAGCAGTGCAGGGCTCGGGGGCCCCCAGGCCGGGAAGACACAAGCTCCCTAGAAGCAGAGATGAGTGTGGCCCCGCGCAGAGTCCAGCGCCTGACACGGCAGAACAGGTGCCCCGAGGTAGTGGCTGAGTGAATGGAGCACAGTAGTCACGGTGACAGTTAGCTCCGTGCAACACACTCTGAAAGGCAGGCTCTGGGCGGCACTCACAGGGCTAACTCATCTGCTTCGACGAGGCACGCTGCTTTTCACAGGCCAGGACCCAGGGTGGCAGAGTTCCCCGCCAAAGGCCCAGAGCCAGTCAGAGGCAACTCCAGGATTCAAAACCAGGCACCTGGGGCCTTCTCACTTAGGCTATTTGCCCTGAAGTTCCAAAATGTGGCTGTGGAAGGACACAACATCAAGTCCCGATGAATGGAAGGGTCACTGTGACGCCACCACTGGGGTGAGACAAGTGCATCCCCCCCAACGCCCCATCCTGTGCTGTCCCCTGGGGTCCCTCCCCTCGGAGCCTGAGTCCCTCTGAATGAGTCAGCTGATGATTTACCGTTGGTAATATCATCAATGCCCTTGACTCAGCGGTTTCTCAAGATGATCAATTAGGTGAGAGTTTTTAATGAAGATGATTCAGAAAATTACTGGCTGAGGTAGGAATGTTGACAGGTGATTTTGCTAATGAGGGGAGCAGCCCCCTTCACTGTACGCTGCAGCCGCTAGTGCTTCCTGTTCCTTCCCATCCCCTGTGTAATTACCGTAGTTGACTGACTCTGCCAGGCCCCCTCTGTTATCACCACCACTTTAGAGATAAGAAAACGAACCTGTCAGGAGGCTAAGTTGCCTATTCAGGATTGCTCACTGCTGAGAGAATTTGGGCCCAGTTCTTTTCGATTCTAAATCCCAAGCTCTGCCATCTCTCTTATGGTGACAGGGACCGAGCCCTGTGCTCCCCACCTCCTCGCTGGGGACACTACTGAGAATCACCGCCAGGTGCTCTCTGGAGCCCCATGAATGTCTTTATAAAAGATCTGAGCATACGCAATAAAGATTAGTCCCTGCGACAGCGTCTTGCAATTGTTTCCTTGGGAGAATTGAATGAAAGTCATCTGGGCTCTAGATTTTTGAAGCTCTGTGTAGGGGGGAAAGTGGGCTGTCCCCCAGTCCCTCACACTCTGCTAACTAAACCATCTGCATGTATCAGCAAGGTTGCAGCCTAACCCCCTACCAAGGTGCTGCCAGCGCCCACCCCACAGGGGTGTGAAACGCCCACCAGTGACAGAATACCCGAATTCTAATGAGGACCTTAGAGCATGTGGTTGCGACTCTATAAATAAACGTACAAATTCCTTTACACACTTCACCTTGTGCACACATACACTTGCTCTTTGTTTATAATTTCCATGTACTGATTCACTCATGGTGCAATTTCAGAGCCAGTGACAGCATTAGGTAAGTTGTCTTTGGGTCAGGGTCCCTCTTCCGATGGCTCAGAATCCCCAAGATTTGTGTCTCCAGCATTCAGAACAAGCCCGAGCACAACCTTCCCACACCCTGACTGGCAGACCATGTTTGCAGGTGTGAGATGCACCAGCCCAGTGGGTTTGAAGAACTTGTGCAAAACTGCAAGGCAGGTGACTCCTCCCCAGCTCCGGGGTTGTAAGCCAGCAAAGGAGAAAAATCTGACACCTGGATCAGGTTCCCATCCCCGAGTGCACAAAGAACAACGAAGTGTGTGTGTGTGTGTGTGTTTGTGCACACGTCAGGGGGGTGTTGTGAGTGTGTCGTGGGTGTACTGTAGGTGCTGTGTGTTGTGTGATTTGTTTGTTGTGTTGTGTTATGTGTGCGTGCATCATAGGTGTATGTGTGGGTGTTGCGTGGCCGTGTTGAATGCGTAAGTGTGTTGTGCATGAGGTGTGTGCACACTGGGGACGGGCACACGCACATGAGCTTGTCTGCTTGTGGGGGGAGGGGCCAAAGCAGATTCCACAAACGAGGCTGAGGTCTGGCCGACAGGCAGCTGGGAAGTGAGTTATTGTGACTTCGTGCACATCCGGCCAATGGCAGAGCTCCCCAGGGCTGTCTGCTCCCACCGGGAGAGGAGGTGAGGGCCACTCTGGCCAGGCTCACATGATGACTGAAAGGGGGACAGTTATTTGGAGATCAATATAGAAATAGCCCCAAATCAAGTCTTGCCAGAGAGACTGAAGACCGGGGAAGATGTCGGGGTCCCGCCCCGGGGGGCAGGGTCCACTAAGATCTGTGGAACTGGCAAGACCTACTGAAGAAATATCAAGTTAAGAAGGACAATAAAGGAAGAGACATGAGACACAGAGACGAATTTTCCAAGGTGGGAGTCAGGGGACCATCGCCTGTCCGTGGGCTCTGGAGAGTGGCCCCGAGTCTTTGTTCCTCCCAGCCTTTATTGAAATCTATCCGCCCAGGCGGTGAGCTGAGGGGCGGAACAAAGACGCCAGCAGTTTCTCTGAGTGAGCACGTCAGCTCCTATTGCTATTATTATTAACTTGAAGGATTTGAGCAGTTTTGAGGAATCTGAAACTTGAGCCTTGTGTGGGGGAAGCCTCCTATGGGGAGTCACACCCACAGATTCCCAGGGAGGTGCTAAGTTACACTAGTTCACTGTGGAGTAAAACGCACTGGCGTAATCGATGGGAGAGAGGCATTTTCCTCTCATCACCACCACAGAGGGTTTTCCTCTGCAATAAGGGATGGAAGCCTTTATTTCCACATCTCAGGGCTCGAGCTTTTCCCGTGATCTCTGCCCCCGCCAAATGCAAATCTCCACAATGGGTATCTGCTTTGTCTGTTTCATGGGCAGGAGACGACCTAGAAGATAGTCTATTCCAGGTCTTGTCATAATCTCTTTCGTGACCATGACCTTCCTCAGAGTGTTCACAGACTCAGCAGGGTATTGGGGTAAGCTGTATCCCCCCGTAGGCCAGAGTTTCAGTAAAGGCGGGAAACTTGTTCAGCTAAGAAATTTAGCAATGGCTGGCTTAAAGGTAAATTAGCTGACTTTTCTTTGTTCCGACTCCTTCAGCTTACTTTTTAATTTTCCCTTTTTCTGGGAGTGCCCTCCCCTGCCAAGAACAGGGTCTTCCCAGCCTCGCCGGCCTTGGGCAGAACCTCATTCTGCCTGCAGAAGAGAAACACAAGTCAGGCTTTCTCTGTCTCTCTCCCATGAGGATTAGACAGGAGAGCTGAGAGATGAGAAAAATACAATTACACGCCGTATCCCGTCTCCTATCTGATCCTCTCTGGATCTGAGCTATAATTTTCCCCCTGAAACTTCCTCCACATTATGGGTCTGGCATTTCAGTTTATCTTCCAGGAACTGTTTACACTCACATCTACTCATCTCTAAATAGTTTCTCCTTTCCCTGACATTTTAAGCTTTTTGTCTCTCAAATGACAACCACACACACAAAAGAAATGCCTGATTTGAGCACACATTTGGCTTTATTAGGAATTCTGCTCTGTAGCCATATTTATGAATCCCAAGGTTCTTACCTAAATTGAGTTGCGTTAGGATTCGAGGCAGCCATGTTCACATCACATCGTTTGCATAAATAATGCAAGCAACAATGGCTCAGGAATGCTTCACAGAGCCCATTTCTTCTATTTCTTATAAAACAAAGGATCCACTCAGGGACCTCAGGGACAAAGGGGAGAGGGCTGAAGGGACATGGCATTGCAGTGCCAAGTCTAGAAAGTAGGTGGGGTTTGGGGAGTGGGCAAAGGCTGCCATCTTGGGGTCACCTGTCCCACCCAGGGATGAGCTCAGCTGGGGGCCAGACTCAGCCATTGGTGAGGAGGCACTAAGGCTCTACTTGGCGATCTTCTTATGGCCTTGAGCATGTCCTGGAGGAAGGTTTGTGTTTCTCTGTGGAAGTGACTAAATGGTAAAGAGCCCAGAGGCCTTCAAGGCCCAGGGATAGTTGAGGGAAGAACCCGCCTCGCCGCCTTGGGCAGAACCACCAGCTTCTGACCTCGAGCTGAGGCAGCCACTGGCCAGCATTTGGGGATGTAGCACTAATAATCAGCTGATTTTGAATCCTGGTTCTGTCTCTCATGAGTACTGTGGCCCCTGGCAAGGTACACGGCCTCTCAGAGCCATTGCCTCCTTATCTGGAAGATGGGCTCATAGCATTCAGCTCTGAGTCTGCTGCTGAGACAAGTGAGTCACTGCACTAAGCTGCCTGGGCTGATGCCTGGCACGGGGCTGCTGGGAGAATGAGACGCTGTGCTGTGACGCCCGGGCTGATGCCTGGCACAGGGCTGCTGGTTCATTGGAGGCCATTAACTGTTCTCCGGGGAGGGCCGTCCAGTGCAGTCTGGACAGAGGGGACGAAGAAACCAAAGCCCCCTTTGAGCTTTATCTCAGCTCTTCATTGGGCTCCTGTGACTACCCTCATGGTGCCCTGAACCAGAGCCTGAAAGTCATGAGCTTGGAGAGTCGTGGGTGGCTCTGGGACTCTCACGGCTGACCCCACCGACGGGTAAATGTGGGCCACTCTGAGGTCCATGGAGGTCACAGGCCAGAAGCGGGAGGCTGTGTCCCTCCCTGGGAGTCCCGTTGCTCCCAGACCTGTGTTCTCTTGTCTCCAACACAAGCCCTTCCCCTGCAGGAGAAGCCCCGCAGCCTCCTTGTCTATGTGGGGGTGCCCGGGCCATCCGGTGCCGCACCCAGGCTGCTCCTCAGTGCTGAGGGCTCCGTCCCTCATCTCTCAGCTCTCCTGTCACAGGAACCTACCTCTGTGCCCTCCAGCCTGTCTCACACCCCAGTAAGGGAGACACACCCCTTAGAGGCACGAAGTCCTGGAGAGATGTAGGCGGCGGTCCTACAGGAGTCCCCCTGCTGCTCTCGCCTGGGGTCCCTGAGAAGTCTCACCATCTAAGACGGTTAAACGAAGGTCTGAAAACGGGGGACACTGCCCAGATACAGATCTGGGGGCAAGAGAGGGCGCACATTTCAGAGACCCTGTAAGTAACTCAGTGCCTGCCCAAGGGCACAGGGTCCAGCAGGGAGCAGGGAAGAAGAAAGCAGCGGAAGCCCCGGGCAGCCCACCCTGGAGGAGTAGCCCTGATTGGGGGCCACCTCGAAGGGCTAGCAGGAGGAGAGAGGAAACATTTGGAGAAGATAACAGAAAATCGGAAGCAGGCTGATCAGACTCAGCAAATAAACACCGAAAACTCCCAGTTAAATTTAAATCTTATGCAAATAGTGAATCATTGTTCAGGATAAGTATGCCCCTCATTTTTTAGTATAAGTATGTCCTAGGTATGCTCATTTTTTAGTATATATATATATATATATATATACACACACCTGGGACACACTTATACCAAAAATCATTTGTTGTTTTGTGATTGCATGGTACATACATAGATATACCATGAAGAATTTTTTGGTGTAAGTATGTGCTAAATAGCATATGGAATATACTTATACTAAGAAAAGATTCACTACATATACATAAAATTCAAATGTACCTGGGTATCTTATGCTCTGCCTGGCAGCACTAACCCAGAGAACCAGGTGTGCAAGGGAGACTGCGAATCCGAGTCTGAGATGCCCATGGGCTGTCCCTGGAGGCAGGAGGTGTGTCCAGTCCCTGCATAAGGGCTGGGGCTCAGCTGGGGTGGAGGAAAATGAGCAGGACTCGTGAGCGCATGAAGAGGAAGGGAAGCTGCCGGGGTGGCCATGCTGGTTCTGGATGGAAAGCCATTGTCTAGAAGCCGTCTGTGAAAACTCCTGACTCCACCAGCCACTCAAGAAACTACTGACTTTGTGAGGGCGACAGGTCTCTGTTAGGGCTGTGTTTAATAGTGGAGAAAAGTGAAGGTTGTTGGCATTGAAGAGGTCAGGGCAGTCAGCTCTAGTGTACTGAAGGGCGTCTACAGGGACACCCAGTGGCCCTTACCTTTGTATGACGCTTACTCACATCGTGTTTCACAGAGAGCCTATCAGCTCTTTCCCAATTCTATAAAGAATTCGCCTTCAGTTTAGTCACTCAGTTCATCGTGAGAAAGCCAGGGAGTGGCAGTGGGGCGGGAGGCACCAACCCAGCCCTTTGGCTCTGCACCTCCTGCCCCACACAAACTCTTCTGGAGAACATAAAGACCAGGGATGTTTGGGGAGAAAAAACATCGGCAGCAAGGATGTGCCCTCACCCTGCCCCCCAAAGCCACCCCCTTCTATTCTGGCTTCTAGAAATGGTGGAGATTGCATCTTGTTATAATACACATCCATGTTCCTCGAATGAAGACAAAAAAACAACACTCCCCCCTTCCTGTGCTCACTTGGCCATTTCCACAGCAAAAGCAGAGCTCCATCTGTCTGTTGGGGTACTGCAACCATCATTGACTGTGAAGTTGGATCGATAACCGAATTCCCAGTGCCAGTCTGTTCCAGCGTAAATAGACTGAGCCCCATTAGAGAAATTCTCATCCTCGTAAGGACAGGCTGGTCTTGAAGCATTTTGGAGAGTAACACAAATGAGTCAGAGACCACGTTCTGCTTTGAATAGCTAATAACCTCATCTTCTCCGTCGGTTACACGAGCAGCAAAGACATAGATATTAATTTATATGTTTTCTATAGCCAGCAGATTTCTGAGAAGAATATTTCTGAGCAGCCATGGTATTAAAAAGTAAAGAAAATATTTCACAGCTTGCACTCCGCAGCTGTGGGAGACCACACGGAGCATTCCACCCATTCTCGCCCAGATACGTGCAAAGCCTGTAGCTTATTCTGGTCTGATTACTCAATTTGTGGGTCCTGCCAGAGTCATCCTATTTCCCACACTCTTAGAAATATTTAGGGCAAGAGCTAAAATAGCTTTAGAAATGGGCACACATACATGCCCCCCAGGACAAACTGGACGTGTAGACGAGAGCATGTGAGTCAGTGCGAGAAGCTTTTCACCTGTGCTGCTTTGCTAGACAGTGATAGGGTTCCCCTTGCACCTCTAGGTGGTGTCTGGTTTACCAGGAAGAGCCTGAGCATTTTAAGGAAAGAATCGGGACCCGAAGGAGCTGGGACGTTTGCCTCTAGAAAGAGAAGACTCGTGTGTGTGTGTGTGTGTGTGTGTGTGTGTGCACCGGGAGGGCAGAAGAGGCGGTGAGAACACACTGTGTGCAGAATGGAAATCATGACTTTGAAGAAACTGGAAGAGCTGCCACGTGTCAGGAACACAGACTGACTTTATGTAGAGACATGTGCATGATAGGAAGGCACATTTTGGTTAAATATAAAGAAGAATGTTCTAGCGATTATTGTTATTGAGGAATGAATCCAATTGCTTGATGAGGCATGGAGTCTTCTGTTCCTGGAATTGTTTGAGCTGAGACTAAATGTCTGTTTTGGTCATCTGTTGTCATGCAACAAACCAACCCAAAATGCAATGGCTTCAACAAAACCTTTTGATTTGTGTGCTCACAGTTCTGCAACCTGGGCACAGCTTGGCAGGGAGAGTTCATGTGTCATCAACCAGCCGGCTTGACTGGGGCTAAAAAATGCACTTCAAAGGGGGTCTCCCTCGTGACTGGCAGGTTGGTGCTGGTGGCATCTGGGAGTTCAGCAGGGGCTGTGGGCTGGAGGCCATAGTTCTCCTTCACGGGGCCTCCTCACATGGCCTGGCTGGCTTCTCAGCACGGTGATCACAGGGTGACTCTTCCATTGTGTCTGGTTTCATCTAGACAAGAGAGAAGTTGCTGGCTCTGATTAAGGGGCAGGCCCAGAACTGGCATAGCATCACTTCTGCGACATTCTGTGGGCTGAAGCTTGTCACCAGTCCAGACCAAATTCGAGGGACGGAAACACCTACAACTGTGCTTACGTCAAGGCATGATTTACTGGAGTCCACCAAAGCTGCTGCCATCCCAACCTCCAGCTAAGTTCATAACAGACAAGGTTCGTTCTGGGGGTACGTTTTTCCATTTGATGACCACTGATTCTTCTTTGAACTCTAGAAGCTTCTGGTTGAACTTCTTTTCAATTTTCAGTACCTAGGACCATAACAGGCACACCATGATGATTGATTTCACACAACTGTGTTTTTAAGTCGGGGCAGAGCCTGTCAATAATTTCACAGGAACAGGGCTCTCTGTGAGACACAGTGCTGTCCCAAGCCAGGAGTGATTATTCTTCATGCTGTAGATATAAACTTGGTCACAAGTAATTCATTTTGCAAATGTTGGTTTGAGACACAAGCACAAGTTACCCCAGTCTGTAAAATCTATGCTACAGTACAAAGAATTGTGGGCAGTCAAATGCTATTACATTTACATATAAATATGCTTTGTTATCTGAATTGTTTTCTTAAAGTTTCTCTTTCTAATAAATGTAATACACACTCACTATGGGAAATAAGCACACACAAGGAAGGAAACCAATCACTTATAATGACTTATAGCTAACTACACCAGCCTGTCTGTACATGTTTTAATATAGATTAATATGGTTGCACTGTTATTTCATAAACTTCACCACAGCTTGTCTTCTTTAATACCAAAAATAGTCTATATCAAAATAATATATTTCATGTTAAAGCATTATTCAATATTCAATCTTTACTAATTTTTTTTACTAATTTTTTTATTACTTTATATAAAATTCTGCCATATGGATGTACTTATGGCAGAATAATTTACTTATTATGCTTGGTCTTTAAAGGGTTTGAAAATTTTTAACACTAAATGCCATGTTATTATAAATAGTTTTATGCATAAGGATTTTATTTAAGAATACAGTAGCGCTTCTCTAAGTTGACCACCAAAGGAACAGTAACAAACTGATCAGCATCCTAAGATGGTCACCGTACGAAACTTCTACTGCAAACATGTGGTGTGTGTCTGTCTGGTCTGCAAAAATCAGGCCAACTTAAGGAGGTGGTCCGTGTAGAGAGGTCGTCCACTATGGTGGGCTTACTGTGTGTTTGTGAAATGTACTTCAAAAAGATGTTTGAACATAATATGTTTTATCCCACAAACATTTTGCGGGCATCTACTATGTTTAGACACATTGTTAGGCTAGTAAACATCATCTATGTGTTGATTGTTCACCTCATACGTACCAGGTATTAGACTAGGGGATGAACGATTAGTTTGCTAGAGCAGTCATGACTGATTACTACAGCTCGGTGGCTTACCCAACAGAAATTTGTCCTCTCACAGCTCTGGAGTCTGGGAGCAAGGCTATGCTCCTTCTGAAGACTCTGCAGAAGAACCCTTCCTCGCCTTTCCCAGCTTCTGAGAGTTGCAGGCAGTGCCCAGGGCTCTGTGGTTCGGTCCTAACTAATGATGACTCACCACTGCGTCACTGCCACTCTAACCTGTGCCTCTGTCATCATGTAGCCTTCTGCCCTCTGTGCGTCTCTGTGTCCTGTATCCAAATTTCCCTCTTCTTTTAAGGGGCCCCAGTCACTAGGTAAGGCTCACCCTCACCTCATAGGACCTCGCTTTAATGGATTGCATCTGCAAAATCCTGTTTCCAAACAAAGTCACATGCACAGATTCCACGATCTTTTGGAGGACAGCTCAGCCCAGGCCGCATTCCCTGAAGGAGCTTTTCTAGTCCTCACTGTTGCTCTCTTAGATTAAATATGTCGATCGCTCTGGGGCTTAGAGAAGCCAATTGTCTTCCCCAGGGTACTAGGATGAAGAAACCTGAGACTGATGTTCAGAGCCAGGCACTCCAGCTCCAAGGCCCCCACCTGCAAATACCAGCTACTCTGCCAGAGAGGCTGTTTGTATCGGGCCGACGTGTTAAAAGAAATGCCAAAAGTGAATAGCTTGTCCAGTCAACAGGATAACGAAGCACAGCCCTGTGGGTTCCAGTGACCACATTCCATCTTTCTCTCTTTCCTGGAAGGTGGGAGAAGCCTTGGGAAAGTTGAGAAGTGGGAAGCAAAAAGGGAGACAGAAGAGGGCTGCCTTGGAGCTCTGTTCAGGAGCTGCCAGGAGGCTAGGTCAGCTGACCAGGGGATCAGGCGTGGCGTAGGCAGGGTCGGAGGTCATCCTCGGGGATGGAGGTGTCCAAGGGCAGGTAGAGTTATGAGGTGGTTCTGAGCTGGGCTTATGGGGAGGCCACAGGAGAGGAGCTTTCCACCTGTGAGCCAGCCCTTTTCTAATAAATTTCGCATCCCTCCCCGCAACCATGAGGACACGTGGAGGGGCTTAAAAATAGCATCGGTTGAGCCTCTTTTAGCTTCATCATTTCCACTTTTACATCCTGAATGTGCTGTTCTAAAGTTGGAACTGCCAAAAAGCGGCCAAAAGATTGCCTTTCAGAAAATAATGGGCTTAATGGGCCTTTGACAAATGGTAGAGATTGTCATTTTCTACGGCCCCTTCATTTGAACTATTTTCAATTTTTTTTAAGGAGGTGACATGTACATCTTTGTTTCCAATAATTGGATCTGAACTGAAAGGAAACTTTCTGTGAAATGAGTTTCCTGAGAAATCAGGCCATGACCTTCTAAAATGAAGTAGTAGTAAAAAGTTGTCTGGTCGAAAGACTGGAGTTGGGCAAAGGCAGTCTCCCCACCAGCTGTTCTCAGAAAGGCAGGGAGATCGTGTTGCCCTCTCTCTCTATCTACTTCTATTTCACTTTTAGCAGGAAGAAATGACCCCCCTCTTAAAACTACACTGTGAACTTTCCGGTCGAAACAGTGAAGTGGGCACGTGCATTTAACATGTCTCTCTCACCCCAACTTCAAATCAAGAAAGTAACCCCAAAGAGAACGAGATACACGCGTCAGCACTAGAAACCAGGGTGCTGCCAGAAGTTTCAGGGATTTCTGCAAAATGTCAAACAAGAGAAACGAGAGGGAGGGATGGGAGCGTGCTGAGTGATGTGTGCCGTTCCGCTCACCTGCGGAGGGAGGGGAGGGAGGAGCCGGCCTCGCTGCACCTGCAGCCCACGCTATAGACATAATAGAGGGGAGGTGAGCAGGATGGGGAGCCACTGTCCCTCCCAGCAGGTGCCGTGGACTTGGCCACCGGCAGAGCAGATGGCCCCGCCCTCATCACACCTCCAAGTATAGGCAAGGCCACCCTGGTGCTGTGAGAGCTGCCACCTCCAGCTGCTATCAAGGGGCTCCCTGGCCACTGGAGAGATGAGCTGTGACCAGCCTTCTTCAGCAAAGGAACCCTTCAGCCATGAAGCCATTTGCAGAGAACGTGACCTCTGACCTGCAAACGTAAAAAGGTAGGGAAATCATGGCTTTGCCTTCCCCCTTATCTGGGTTTAGATAGCCCCAGCAGGGCCCTGAACAATGTCTCCCCATTTTTCACGGAAGCCACGTTCACAGCCAGTGCTCCCCAAATATAGATCAGAACCCCCTGCCGATAAGCAAGGCAAGAAAAACAGCTGAACACTGGAAAGTGATGATGGCTATGTCCTCACTGTGACCCCCAGTTCCTAGGCATGAAATGGGTATATTTACTGAAGCAGGAAGAGAGACTCGGAGAGCCCCAATTCATGTTCTCCGTGGAGGCTGGATCTGTAAGAGCAGGAAAGAAGGCTTTCTGACAAAAAGCGCAACTCCTGAACTGGGAAGGAAGTCGGTGGAAGCAGGGAAGGTGCTTAGATCAGGTGCTCCGAAATTCTCAGGGAGTAAAGCCTACGGAGGTTAATGAGGGAGCAAAACCGAATAGATAACCCAGCGAGAGACACCCCAAGATAAATAAGTGGCATGGAGGCCGGATTCAGGAGACCTGACCCATCCATCATCGAGTAGAAATAGCAGCAGAAACCGCAGAGGGGCAGAAAGATTTTCCAGTAATAGCCGACATTTCATTCTTTCATACTTTCAAAACCTTTCCCATGAATGCAGTTTTCAATCCTCTTACACACATATCTGTAACATTCTATATTTGGACTTCTCCCTTTTTTCTCGATTATCCTGGCAGAAGACTGCCTACTTTCAGGGTTTCCTGAGGACACCCATTTGTAAGGATCACCTCCGGTGCTGGCTAAGAAGACAGATTTCAGGGCCTCTCCATAAATGTTCTATGTTTAAATTTGGAACTTTAATTTTACCAAGCGTCTGAAGTTGTCTTATGACCACCTCAGTTTGGGAAACTGGTATATTGTCAATGGTCTTGTCAAATAATTAATTTAGATTTAGTTCATAGTTTTTATTATTATTATTATTTATTTATTTTTTTGTAGTTTTTTTTTTTTTTTTGGCCGGGGCTGTGTTTGAACCCACCACCTCTGGTATATGTGGCTGGCGCCCTATTCCTTTGAGCCACAGGTGCTGCCCCACAATTTTATTTTTTTAAACTCTAATTTTGTCATTGTTATTTTTTCCCTCAGGGTTTTCCTCTTTTCTTTTTCCTTTTTTTGTTTAGACTCTTAAAATAAATCCTGAATTTATTGAACATTTCCGTCTTCTTTGCCAAGTAATAAAAGTTTTTAAAACAGAATTTTCATCTGGGGATAACTTTGTCTGAATTCTATGGTATTGTATAGACAGTATTTGTAATGGGTATTATTTCTAAATAAGTTGTAACTGCACAATGATTCCTTTCATTAATTAGCGCATCACTTAAAACACTTTTCTTTTTTTTTAAAATTATTTCAGGTTAATGTGAGGGTACAAATAGCTAGGTTATAATATTTGCATTTGTTAGGTAGAGTCCCTCTTGTAGTTGTGTCCCATACCCAGGAGGTGTTCCATACCCTAACATAATGCCCATCGGGTGGGAACACACAACTCCCCTCCCTCATTTCCCCTCCTCCCCTTCTCCCCCTCCCCCTCACTGGACCCCTCCCCCCAACTTGAATTGAATTGAGTTTTTCTCTTATGTAGACGTGTATTGGAACGCTCTGGCTTCGCATTAGTATTGAGTACATCGGATACTTGCCTTCCCATTCTTGTGATACTTTACTAGGAAGATCGTGTAGCAGAACATGGTTTTCATTTGGTTTTTGTTTAACTTTTAAATTTTTTTTTTTGATTTTCAGTACCAGTAAAGGCCTGAAGCGCTAGAAGCAATTAGAAGTTAGAAGAAAAAAAAAGTCAACCTTGACATCTAAACAAAATTATAAAGTTAGTAGTATGAATGTACATTTAGGGATAAAAGACACATTGCTAAACAGAGAAAAATAGGATTCCATTTCAGAATACGTCAGTTTAGAGCAGGGTTTCTCTATCGTGACACAGCTGGCCATCTGGACTGATAATTCCTGGTGGAGGCGCTGTCCTGGGCACTGAGGGACCGTCAGTGGCCACCCTGGCCTCCACCAACCCTCCACCAGAGCTGGTATGACCACACAAAACTGACTTGTGGGAGTCAAAATCGCTGCATCTGAAAACCACTAATTTAGAGACAGAAACTTCCGTCTATCCCTGTTAAAGGATGAATCTGGAAACCTGCAGATCTTAAATCCACCATCTTCATTCCTCTCAAAATCCTCTCTCCGGCCCAGATTAGCTCCCCTGCACTTTGTAGGGGAGTAGGGAAGAGGAGGGAGGTTGCCATGAAACGTATTCATTAATGTGCTCTCATCAATTTATAGATTCTCTTTGATTCTGTCCAGCAGAACCTTTCTTCTCCCTTCGAGCAACAGTTCCCTGAGCCAACATTATTCAGTTACCACCAAAAGCAGCTGGGAGAATTCCTGCCAGGTAGCTAGGAGGTCCTTAATCAACTTCTCCAAATTGTTCTACATCCGCGAATGGTGGGCCAGGCAATCTCTCTTTTGTAGTCAATGCATCAAGGCTTGGGGAGGGGAAATGCCTCGGAGTGATGCCTGGGCCTCGGGAGGGGTGGGGCTGGGAGAAGGACCCCAGTGGCCCGGCCCTCACCTATACATTCTGGTTTCTTGGTTCGGATGAAGGCCACTTAGTGGTTTCTTATTTGCCTCTTCTACACTGCTCCACAAAATCAGAAAAGTAACAAATTGCTCTTTCCCAGATCTAAGAGTTTCCTTGTTCTACTATCTTTTATTTTGTGAACTTTATGTCTTGTTATATGAATGATAAGATAAAAAGGAGAATCAGAAAATATTCATCCACTGAGCTGGCAGCAATCAATCCTGATGGAATCCAAGATAGTTTGCAATAACATATTTATCATAGTGTTATTTGTATTAATAACAGCAAAGCCTTTGGAAAAATACAAATGCCCAAGACGGGGTACTAGGTTACTAAATTAGGATTCAGCTACATGACAGGTTATTAGATTGTTCTTATAAAGTTATTCTACTAACTTTTTTGTTCTAAGATATATTCAGATTATTAATTATAATACTAAATTAGTTTTTTGTAGGGATGGGTCTCTTTATATTGATGTCAAACACCTGCCTTGGCCTCCCGAAGAGCTGGGGTTATAGGCGTGAGCCACCATGCCCAGCCCAAACACCCTTTATTAAGCCGTTGTTAAAATCCTCATTGATTTGAAATTATGGAGAACTTTGGTTTTTGATGGCATGAGAGAATACCTATCACAATGCCTTATGAAAAGAGATGAATGAAACAAAATTGTAACAGATAGAATGACCCCTCACCTCAGATAAGTGTATTTATGGAGAAATTCTAAAAAGAATTCTATAATGCTGTAATGCTGGGTTTTCTGTTTTTTGAAGATACAATACTTTTATATATCTTCTTAAATTTATGCAATGTATTGTATTACTTTACAATCAGGAAAACCAGGTCACCTGTGTCCGTTGTGTCTGCAGAGACACCTGTGCTTCAGCTAACTTTCCTCACAGAGTTGTTTTCCCTGCCTTGGCTAGATTGTTGAAAGCTCTCTCTGGTCTGACATGGTGCTAGCTAATTTTCTGCTTTATAATGCTTCCATATCTCAACGTCATCACCTCATAAGCTTTCCAAGCAGTGGAGATGAAGGCGAGCTTTCTCAAGGGAAGAATTATAGCAGATATTTAGTGGAAAAAGCAAACCCCCAGCAATGCCGCTGAGTTTGGCAAAGGGAGACGGGTGGTGATTTGTGACGATGACTATGAACTCCCCTTCCTGCTATTTGATGGTTTGCTTCTTTCTTTTGTTTTTGGTTACCATAGATTTTGGAAATACCTGGGTGCATTTTTTTTTTAATACTTTGAGAAGCCAAGTCCCTTTCCTCTCAGATATCCTGGTAAATATCACTTCTTGCAATTCACAACAGAATTCTGTACGGCAGCGGTAATGGACTGGCCAGCTCTGTCCACCAGGAACATGTTCATATAAGTTCACATGTTTATGATGGAGTTCATGATACAACTTATACAATAATATAAAACAAAAGTATATGCAAAAATTCTGCAAATTACTGAATGTCCTATCCAGTAAGACATCATTTTTCTATATCATTTTTTATTAAGTTTAAAGCATGCGAAGTAGTGCTCTAGATTGCTTAGGGGTAAGCTAGTGATGATATAAAGAAATGCATGACAAGAATGATACCTGTCCATCATGCCAGTGGTTGGCTGTGGCCAGGATTGCAGGGAATGTGGCCACAGAGGGGAGCAGGGGTGCAGTGAGAACCGTGGGATGTGGGCTGAATCTGCACGGGGTGGGGTGGAGGAGAGGAAGGTTCAGATGGAGCTGCTGGGCGAGGGCTGAGCCCTTCACAAGATCTGGAACGAATGAGAAGCCTGGATGTTCCCCCTAATCTCTGCCTTTTGGTTTATGTCCTGCGGGGCTAATCTTTAAGAGCTGCCCTGGCCCCACCCTAGGCTCCTGGGTGCTGTGGCTGCTGGCTGGGTCTGGCCAATGAGCAGCTCCAGCAGAGTGGTGGGAGGAGGGGCGGGCAGCTGCACCTGGCCCCCTCCACGCCGGTACAGGCTGATCCTGGGCACAGGCTCTGTCCTGCTGCTCTCGGGTGCCAGGGACCGTCCCTCACCCCTTGGGTCTGGCAGTAACGACCCCCAGTGTGCTGAGGCCCATCACCTTCCCAGGATTTCTTTACCATTTTCCTCAGCTGTGCCCATACCTTGAAAATGACTCATTCATGAAATCGTCCTCAATTGTCCTTTTGAATGAGCCACTGGTTTCCTAAGGTTTTCTGACTCATATAAGGAGGACAAAGGTATTACTTTTCTATTGCTACCATGACAAATGACTATAAGCTTACTGGCTTGGAGCAGCACAGATCTATTCTTATAGCCCTGGAGCCGAGCTGTCTGCAGTGGGTTGGCAGATGTGTTCATTCCAGAGGGTTAAAGGAGGATCCGTTTCTCAGCTGCTTCCATCTTCTCCATCTTCTCCAGGCTGCCCACTTCCCTTGGCCTGTGGTCACATCTCTGCCTCTGTCTCTCCTGCTTTCCTTTTGTGAACATTCTTGTGACTCTGTAGCACGCGCACACGCGTGCGCACACACACACACACACGAGTCCAGGTACTCTCCCGTCTCATGATCCTTAACTTATATCTGCAAAGTCCCTTTTGCCACATATGGTAACATATTTACAGGTTCCAGGTTCTGAGCACTGGGGCACCGACATCTTTCAGGGGCCATTGTTTTGCCTCCCATCACAGGGTTTGCTGGAAAGGCAGGAAGTTTGATTTTAATGTTGAGGTCTATGGGATTGGAGAAGATTTGGGCTGATTTTATCTGGGCCTGGAGGCCAATTTCGTTTCCAAACTCTTCCCTGTACTCAGATCATTGAATGTTCTGTACTGGAACTAGTGGAAAATAAAATCACCCATCTTCCCGTATTAGGTTTTGCTAAGGCTTATAAAGGAAGCCAGCCAGATCCAACACCACTTCACTAACCTGGTCTTTTGAAAGGTAGTTCTGTTCTCCACAAACCTGCCTGTTCTATTATTGATACAGACCCTTTCAATGCTGTCGTCTTATAATTCCAGGCAATAATTAAACAAACCCAATCCGAGTTATACCATAGTTCAAATCCAATGGCCTCACATGCAGCTGGCTTGTCTCGGATTTCCACATGCTGACCCTGGAGTGTACTGGGTCACCCACAATACAGATATGTTGCTATAAACCAGGATTAGTGGGATTTAGAAAACTGAGTGGTTTTATATCAATAAATTTGTATGAGCTTAGATTCTGAGTATCACTTCAGCCTTTTATTATCTAGGTGCCTTTGAATTCACACTTTGTTTGCCTCATGTTCCTTTTCTATAACAGTGATAGAATTGTCCATTGTCAGCCTGACATCCTTGATGTTGGCCAAATAGCTTCAGCCATGCTGGGTTTTACATCCTTATACTCTAACAGCGGGGGCAGGAAAAGGCTTCTTTTTTCTCCACCATCAAATACAAGTCATGGCTTCCTTATCAAGGAACTTATTTGGGTCATTCATCTACCCCTAAACTAATCAGCCTGCTAATCACTAGCTGGTGATTAGTGACAGGCTAATTCCTGAACATCACCATGGCAGGGAGCATAGGACTGTACCAATTGCATTAACACAAACAGCTGGGCTGGGTGTGGGAATGGCACCACCCAGAGCAGTGGGGGCATGGATATTTGCAGGCAACCATGAAGATCACCTCTCAAGTCTTCCTTCAACATGCCGGGACCTGGGTTGCATAGTGTCCTCTCAAACTTCATGTCTATGAAAACGTCTGTAGGTGTGACCTCATTTGGAAATAGAGCCCTTGGAGATATAATCAAGGTAAAATAAGGCTTCCATGGGTTAGGGTGACCCCTAATAACCCAATGACTTGTGTCTTAGCAAGAAGAAGGAATGGTGGAGACACACACACAGAAAGCAGGCCATGCGGCAATGGCAGAGACTTGAGTGATGAATCAAGGAAGCCGGGATCGCCAGCAATTGCAGCAACCACGGAAGCTAGGGAAGAGGCATAGAATGAATTCTCCCTCGACTGAAAAAACACATCTCTGATGTGTCAAGCCACCCAGACTGGGGTGCTTGTTACTGCAACCCTCGGACGCTAATACATCTCACAATCTGAAGGTTGAGCCTTGTACAGATCCTTCTGGTTTTCCAACCTACAGAGGCATTTATTCTGGGTTTCACGAGTGTGCAGATGTGCCCTATTTAAATATTAGAGTGGTCATTTTTAGAATTGAGAATGGGAGAGCTAGAAGCAGATTTGGAACCTGAGAGCCCTGAGTCTTGCTCCATAAAAATGCATTAAATGCATTACTGAAATGCTCACAGGATGGCTCCCTCTCCCCCTGAAGTTGGGGTGCGTTTCTGTGCAGGTGTCTACGTATGTGTGTTCATGTGAATATGCAAAAAAGGGAGCAGCAGCGGCAGACAGGAGAGACAAGGAGGTAGGAACACATTTTATCTGAAGGATTCATTTATGGACAATAAAAATGGCCGTGGCTACCACTCCCATCTGTGCAACAGCTTTGGAACCCTTTGCTACATTATTTATTATAATACAGAATTCACACAATATGAATTTAGGCATTCTTCTCTCATATAAACCTAATTTATGCCAATAGCAAGTACATAAAAAAATATGGGCACCATTTCTCTTTTAGCTAGTCATAGGGGAAGCTGTTACTCAGCGTTTTTGACAAATGGGACATTTTAGTTTTAAGCGAATACAAAGTTTGTCATCCTAACCAAGGAGTACACAGTAGCAGGATGTAAATTGTAGGCATATGCTTTTTATACAGAAATATAGATCTTTTTCAATTGATTTTCCCTGGGCCATAAACACAACAGGGTTCCAGATGGGTTTATATATAATTTTACAAACACAGACAAGCAAGGACCTCCTGGTGGGCATACACAAGGGAAGAGTCATAATAAAGGGCTGATCCAAATTAAATATTGCATTAATTAAGCAAGGGCTTCTGCTTCACATTAATTGCAGCGGCTACATCATGGAGTGACCCACCTTTCTAATAAAGGGGGAAAAACACATCAATTGTCACTTCAAGTAGATTCATAATCAGTTGGGCAAGGGAAATCTAATCAGCTCTTTAAATATATTTTCAATATGTTCTAATTATGAAGCCATGGGCAAATTTTCACTGATACTGGAGATACTGATGAAAAACAATTCCTACAATGAGAAAACAGTTATTTGTTCCACAAGAGGGTAACAATGACCATGGTGGTCACAGCATTAGCCCCCTGGCATTGCCCCTGTCATGAAGTAGACGCTCAGTGAATAGTTGTTTAACCAACGCAATAATGCCACTTTTAGGAAATGGTCATTATCTATTATATTTAAGAGTCTACATGGCAGAAAATTATGAATGTGGCTTCAGCATGTCTATAATTGCCACCAACCTAGAAACCTTTATGGAGCCCCTGTTGCAGAGTAGGCTTCGTGTCAGGTGCTGGGATACACAGGTGGGCACAGACGTCCTATCCTCTCGGGGTCTGCAGACTAATGAGGGAGGCAGATGTCAGTCATGTCATCACACAGAGAAATGAGAAGGTGACTGCCACAGAGCAATGTGCAATGCCCCAATGTCCACGTCAGGGGCACGACCTGGCCCAAGAGGTCTGGGAGGCTTCTCAGAAGGGCCACCTCACCTTGGCCATCACAGCCATTCTCAGAACCAACAGAGTTCCCAAACAGAACATATGAGAGGAATGCGGAAAGGGGGGTCCCAGAGCAAGTGGGCGGGTGGGATGTGAGCAAATCATTTTAGCCACACACACTGGTGGGCTGGGTAAGGTAATAAGCTGGTGTTTATAACATAATGTCATAATAACAACATAGCAAGTAATAACACAGCATAATATTATTAATACTAGCATAAATGTGGTGTTTCTTAAAACACCTCCTTTGTATGTTTCCAGTAATATTTCTAGTAGCTCTACTATAGAAGTCTACATTATATTTCTGTAGCTCATCAAAGTGCCCTTTCCTTATTTATGCTCCTTATTTTAAGTAGGAAGTTCTCTAAATTTTAAAAAAAGTTTACTTGCACTGTAGTTCTAATTACAGGAGGGGCAGGTGCCTTTGGTACTTTCTCTGGACCTATTACCGTCCCTCTATGTCCACAGCCACTGCCCCAAGCTGAGCTGCCTTCCCACTGGATCTCAATTATCTCACTTGGTTTTATGTTCAGCAGAGAATGTGTGCTGCCATTTGCTTTTCTGTTTATTTATGTGTGTGTTTACTGATGGTTTCTACTCCTGGGACTTAAACTGTATGAAGATAGGGACTGTCTGATCCACTGATGTGGCCCAGATGCAGAGAATCTGCTTTGTACTGCTAGGTGTCAAAAATGCTTAATACACAAATTGATAAAAATATTTTAGAGATAGATCAAAGGAGACAGCTAATGACACTTTCTCTACCACTAAATTATTTGGCAACATCATCTCTATTGAAAGCAGTCAGTATTTTCCATTCCCAAGGCCCCCACCTCCATTTCGTTCTCTCCTCCCACCCCGACCACACTCAGAGCCTGGACAGGATGTGGTATGAGCATTCAGTGGCACGTCGCATCTTGGGAGTTACAGTCTGTGTGACTAAGAGGCAGGACTCTGCTGGTCCCTACATTCTGTTGTTTCATAACATCAAAGGCAGTGATATGCTCGTAAATGATTAACAACTGGCTTTCTGGAGCAGAAGGAAAAAAGCCCTGACTTGTAGCACTTGCCAATTTCTGTGGTGTAAATACTATCACCGTAGCCAATTCCAAGCTACCAAGTCACTGGACCTCACAAATTCAACTTTGTGTGTTTTCAGGTTCAGATAAATGGGTATGCTCTATAATTTTATCACTTTCTGATGAAAACTTTAGTCCTCCTGCCCCAGCATCTTGGGAAGGATATCACAGACTGCCAAGACGTAGAGAGTGAAGGGATGCCATCGGTAGTTGGTCCAGGGACGTGCACGTGGACGCCACATCTGCTGCTTGACCTCCCAGCTCTGATGAACTGTCCTGCTGGTTGCTTTAGAAAAGTGACCATTCCGTTCGGGCCCTTGCTGATAATGACTAAGCTATATGTGGTTGTGCCATGAGAATAGATAAACAAAGAGTTGTTTCTTCTCCCTCCACGGAAAGAAAAAAAGCATACAAGCATATAACATAATGTCCATTTTCATTGCCAAAAACTAGGCTGGTGATGTTCTGTCTCTTCAAAGCCCGTAATGATGGGTCTGAATCTTTGGGTATTTTTTAGATGAGAACAGTCAATTCATCAACAAGAAGCAGCTTTTCTGTGATGAGTCTGCAATTCCTTTATAAGCAGGGAAAATAGACTTGAATGTCATTATGCACAATTTTGAAGATGTCACATGATCATAATAACTTTAAGACAAAAAATGAATAGAAAAACGATTTGAAAGACATGTACCCACTGTTGAATGTGCATATCTTGGATGATGAAAATATTTGCATTTTGTTCTCCTTTTTTTAGTTTCTAAACTTAAAAAAAAAACCAACAAAACCAAGCATGACTTTGATAATGGAAAAAAATATAATTTAACAGAGAGCAAGCAGAGAACTAAATCATGTCTTCACCACCACCAATGGCCAGAGAAGGCCCTGGGGAGAAGGAAGCTGCCCTGAGCCCCTGTCTGGGGCAGGCAGACATCTCGGCCTGGGCTGGGAGGTGGAGACAAGCAGCATCAAGGGCACTGCTTAGAGAGCAGCTCCTTACACTCACCAACAGTCTCTGCCTAGTCAGCACCTGCCGCTGCCTGGATCATTGGTTTCAGTGTCAACCACAGTAGGGATAAAGGGATTTGGAGGCCAATCTAGAAAAAAGATGTAACTGGAAGTGGCAGTAGCACTCACTTCCCAAGAGAACAGCAGGGTTCACGGCAGAGAAGGAGCTTGTTGTGCCAGCACTAAGTGGGGAGATGGAGAAATTTCTCAAATCTTCCTTTCTGAGAATTGAGGAGATAGGGTTTTTAAAGACAGTTGGGTGGGCAGAGGATTAGGCAGTCATGGTCTGCTAATTGGTTTCCGGGCAGAACCGCCAAAGCTTCGGTGTGGGCTCTGTCTGGGCAGGCCAGCCAATCCACTGGAACGCAGTTGCTTAGATGAGGGTCCAAGACCAGCTGAGTCAGTTTCTTGGTCTGGAAGGGTCAGTTGATCCACTTGGACGCAAGACCTGGAAGATATCTCAAAAACTCACCCCAGGTTCCAAACAGGTGATATTATTTAAGGAGAAACGTTAAATGTCTTGATGGCTACCAGCGGTACCCTCTGGTGTAGCAATTATAGAGAAGCAAACCAGGGACAGTGACTATTACCAAGCAAATGAGGGGACAGTGGCTGATAATTATCACTATTTTGGCTAAGCCTGCTCCATCTCAGGGTCTCAGCTCTCACCATGAACCCCTTCGTCAGTCTGCAAGGGCAGTTCACATGTCACAGCAGGATTGGGGGGCTCGCTACTCAGAGGGGAGTAGAGCAAGAGAACTCCTGAGGGGCTCATAGAGGGGACCTCCAGGACTAGGTGATGTGGCTTGTCACCACCACCGCAGAGCCCGTGGGTCAGAGGACACTGAGGGGCAGTGGGGCCATGGGGCCTTACAACTCCAAGGCCCCATCTTATCCATAGCTGACAGCCCTCTGGTGAGCTTTCACAGGATTTGCAAAGGAGGCGGGTTCTAAATGGGTAAAAATTGCTTGTTTGGAATATTTTTAAAATACAGTAGAACCTCTGTAAGTGGCCACCCAAGGGACTGTACCAAACTGGTCAACCCACAGGTGTGGTCAGCATAAGGAACTAGGCCTGCTGTGCTGATACGCACATGTGGAGCATGTCTGATCTACGGAAATGAGGCCAACTTAGGGGTGGTCAGCGTACGGAGGTGGTCAGTGTATGGAGGTGGTCAGTGTACAGAGGTGATCAGTGTACAGAGGTGGTCAGTGTACAGAGGTGATCAGTGTACTGAGGTGGTCGGTGTACGGAGGTGGTCGGTGTACAGAGGTGGTCGGTGTACAGAGGTGGTCAGTGTATAGAGGTGGTCAGTGTACAGAGGTGATCAGTGTACTGAGGTGGTCAGTGTGCGGAGGTGGTCGGCGTACAGAGGTGGTCGGCGTACGGAGGTGGTCAGTGTAAGGAGCTGGTCAGTGTATGGAGGTTCTCGGTGTACAGAGGTTCTACTGTAATTGAATATGTAAAAATCCGAGTTTGGTACTAGCAGGCTTTTGAGCTAGTAGGTCTCATCTGGGGAGGAAAACATGTCCTCAAGGCCTTTACACAGAGGCCACCTTTGAGTCACAATATATAACAATAGGACGCTATCTGGGAGGCAGAAAGCCCACTGCACTGGCGCTGATGAGACTGATGAGAACAGGTGTCAGCTGCTCAGCCTCAGGCCATTCACCTCCTCCAAGCCACCAGAGCTGACAGATTTTAAGCCTAGGGTCTCTGTCTCTCCCTACGCCCGCTGCTTCTCCCGGAGCAGAGAGGGGACTGAGGCTGTGGTGGCAATAGGCAGATGCCCCTGGCCTGTGGCTCTGGGGACTCTCCATCCTGAGTATGTCTTGTCCCTCCATAATCAACTGGGGTCACACATGTGGATTTGGCCTTTGGCGTCTGCAACAATATGTTGCCTTAAGAGACATTTCAGAGAAAAGGATACATGATGCTTAAAAAAGAGAGGATGAGAAAAATGAAAACAGCTAAATACAAACCAGGAGAAAGCTAAGGTAGAAACACCAGTATCCGATGAAATGGAATTTAAGGCAAAAGATACCCTAAGGAGAAAAGGAGTGTTTTCATATTTGTAAAAGACACAATTAGAATTCAAAGCTACACCTCTCACAGACACGTGGGCAACAAACAGCACAGCTTTGAA
The DNA here is from genome assembly GCA_963574655.1 of Perodicticus potto. Classification (NCBI taxonomy): domain Eukaryota; kingdom Metazoa; phylum Chordata; class Mammalia; order Primates; family Lorisidae; genus Perodicticus; species Perodicticus potto. The sequence continues at coordinate 57,277 of CAUYRH010087868.1, forward strand.
ATCTAACACGTGGCAACTGGTGAAAGAAAGGGAAGAGGAAGGGGCAAATTCATTATATCGGAGAGTTTAATACAACTTTCCCGGAAACTGATAAATTAAGAAGACAACATGTTAAGAAAAAATAATAGTAATAATAATAATAATGATAGGCAGTGATGCAAAGACCATCACAATGCCATTGACAAGTTTGAGCTATTAGATGTATGTAGGACTCAAAGTTCAATGAACTAAGAATACATGTTATTTACAACCCAGTCTAAAGCACAAAAGATTATTCCTGCCTTCAATCATAAAGGAAATGCTAAAGAATTAATAACTATGCACTTTATTTCCCAGCCCAATGCAGCACAATCAGACATGAACAATAAAAGGTTAGCTTTAAAATCCCATATCTTTGGAAACTAAGTAGCATAGTATCAAAGAGCCTATGTGGTAAGAAAGAAATCATAAAGTAAACCAACGCATGTTTAAAACAGAATGATCATAGAAACATTTCATGTGAAATTTTTTGGGACGCATCTGTAGTCATATCAAATCTAAAAACATAAATACTCTTTGGTATTTAAAGAAATATTCATCACTTGTCACCCCGAAGAAATGAGATAGAAGGACACAGGACAGGGAAGGGTGGAAATCAAATAGAGAAACAATAAGTGAGAAATGAACAGAACCAAAAGCTTATTCTTGGAATGATGATTAAAATAAATAAATCACTAGCAAGGCTGATCCAGAAACAGAGACAGAGAAAGAGTATAAGTAATCAAAATAAATAATGAAAAATAGGTATCCACAGTCAAACAGCAGACTCTCTCTCTCTTTTTTTTTTTTTGGTGAGGAGATATTCATTTAATGTGAAAACTAGTAGATACAATGCCAGAACAAAATTAAAAGGTCAAATGGGAAAAATAAGAAGCAGTAATATTAAAGAAGTTGAAATTGTCATTGAAGACCTTCCCTCTTTCCCCTAAACTTAACTCCAGATGATTTCAGGTGAGTTCTGGAACAGGTAATTTCTAGATTGCACAAGTTGTTCCAGAAAGTACAAGAAGGAATAGGTTAACACTCCTTGTCTAAGTCACCTGCAATCTTATCCTCAACTTAGCCAGGGATGACAGCAGACATGAAAACCCTAGGCTCCCTGCACTTACAAACACAGAGGAGCAAAGCCCCCAAAGAAAGTGCTAGCCACTCACATCTACTTCCTCACGAGGAAGGGGGTTTAGCTACAGATACAGGATTTCAAACCCGACCATGAATCAGAGTAATTCACCACATTCAGAGGCTCATGGAGGAAATTCAGGATTGTCTCAAACATGCTGCCGAAGCGTTTGATAAGAGGCAGCCCTCAAGCCTGAAAGACAAAAGATCATGCTTACTGGCAGCCTGCAAGGGAGCTTTTGGATGGGAGCTGAGTTTTCACAAACTGCCTTGTGCTCCCCCAGAACACTAGAGAATAGGAGGCTACTGCCCTCCCACTGCTCTGCCTGCCCTGGGAGGCTGCTCCCAGAAATAGTTTCTCCTGCGCAGCCTCCCGGTTCTGATGAAGTCACAGCGCTTTCTGCTTCACCTCCTTGGGCAGATCCCCAGGCTCTGAACCTCTCTCAGCTACAGTCTGGACTTTGCTCCTCTGCAGCCAGGCATCTCACAGCTCCGTTGTTATCATTTCTGTGTCGCCTTTTCTGGTGTATGGGGCTGAGACTGCAGGGTGCCAGTATCTTTGACTTACACTTTCTTTTTTCTTTTTTTGCTGTCTGTGTAAGCAATCAAGTGTCCAAATCCAAAAGTGGTTCATTGTGTCATTACCAGTCCAATCAGTAAAGCTTCAAAAGCAAAGCCACAAGGTGAAGTGTGATTAATCTGATTGCATTAGCATTGATAATTTCCTTTCATCATTGAGAGATCACAGCATAAGAGACGATTCTTGCTGTGACCACAATCAGCAGGGGCTTGCTGTCTAGAATACACAGAGCTTCTGCAAAACCACAAAGAAACAACAGCATCTCGGCAGAAAAGATGGGCAAAGGAGGGTTCTGAATATTGGTAAGAGAAGAAACCCTCGGCACTTAGAAAAGTCAAAAGAAATGCTCAAAGTCATTAGTAATCAGATAACTGAAAATTAGCACCATGATGAAATGCCATTTTACACTTTTAAATTGGCAAGCTCACGCCAGCAAGCTCTTGAGAAAGTCCCCATGACTTATTATGGGATGTGCATTATCACAGTGACAGTGGCAGGGTGACCTGCGAGGAGGTCCTGAAAGAGCCACATGGTGTGAAAGGGACGTCAGTTACACGAAATGTACAGAATTCCCTTCTTCGAGCCGGGCCGAGATGGAGATGTTTTATTCTCTGCCCCCCGCGTGACAGCTTCCGGAGACTCTGTAAGCCCAGTAGGGCTGTCCCTTCACCACTGAACCTGGACATTCTAGAGGTCATTGTAACTACAAGGGTTCCTGATTCTACAACAAATAATATTATCTGGAGGGAAAATCTTTTGTATCAAACTGCAACAAGCCTACAGTTCTTGTCCTGGAGCAGTTCAAATGTCCATGATATGTAAATGAACATATAACTCAGGGCGAATCGTAGGGACAAAGGAACACAGCAAATAACTGAAATAGAGTCACAGAATATTGGGTCTAGATTTTAAAGGATGAACAAGCGCTAACATTTATTTTGTGCTCCTGTGTGTGTGCCAGGCACGGTGTCACCTATTGTCTCATTGGACCCTCACAACAACCCTGTGATGTAACACTTACAGGTGAGGAAACTGAGGCAAAACCAAGTTAAATACCCGGCCGCATGTGTAGCCAGCAGAAAAGGCAGGATTCAGACGCAGGAAGTCTGTCTCTAACCCGCCCTTCCTACCCACCCTTCCCCGACACCTCAGTTTTTCAGGTGAAGGAGCCTCAACAGGGCTTTCTGGGTGAGTGCGAAGGGGCAAGAGGCCGGGGTCATTAAAAAAGAAGGATCGTTGAGGAAACACCAGGAGTGAAGTGTGGCTGGAACAGAGCAGAGCTGGAGGGAATGGCAGGAAGCGCGTCTGGAGAGGTTCCGAGGGGTGTCAGCCTGCTTCTGAGCAATGCGAGCCCGACAGCTTCAAAGAAAGAAACTGGCCCCGGAGGGTTTATTTTTGAGGCAGAAAACTCTGGTGAGGTAGGAAAGAAAGCTCGAGAGAGAGGAGAGATGATAAAAGGGAGGCTGTTGAGGAGAGCAGGTTGAAAAATGAGACATGTCCGTGGGTGGTTTCCTGCCCAGAGCAGCAAGAAGGCCGGGCCAGTGGCCAAGCCTCAGTGGGGACATTCCCTCATTGGCCAGGTAAGAGGCTCCCCGATCCCTGAAGGCCTCACGTTCCCACACGTCTGAATTCATCTCCCTGTCCCCCCATCCCTGCCCCTCTGCCCCCACTTCAGTCTCGCCACTTCACCTCCTCTGACCCGCTCCTCTCTGGGAACAACTGAATCTGGAGCCAAGTGCCCCATGGATCACTTAAAATCTCATGGCTGTCCAAGGGCCAAGCCGCTTGAGGGATCCATTGAGAGAAGAGAAGGCAGGAAATGACTCTGACCTGGGCCCACCATGGCTGCCACTGGGTCATTCACTGGTGGCTTTCCCATTAGGTGTGTTCCCAGCCACTGTCACTGTTACACTGGGGCATTCTCGGAAAAGAGGGGGAAGCTTCAGTGCGTCAGCACTCGCATGGCGCGTGGACAAACCCGTTTGTGTAGTACCACGTTTCCTGCTGACACAAGTTCCAGTTCTCAGCAGGACCAAGCTTTCTCTGAAGGCCCCAGGGGAGAAGCTGCCCCTGCCTTTCTCCCAGGGCGCTGCCGGTAGCCCTTGCGCTCCTGGATTCTGAATGCAACGCTCCAGTCTCGGCCCCTGTTGATAGGTGGCGTTCAGCCTGGGTCTCTCTGCTCCGCGCCCTTCCTCCCCTTCTCGTTTGACACTGGTCACACTGGGTTAAAGGCCCACCCTGCATTATATCTGCAACATCACCATTGACAAATAAGACCATTCTCCGAGGTTCCAAGAAAAACGTGCATTTGGGGGGTACACGTCAACCTCTACAGGTGGGCTGGGTTGTCCTCGTTTTATTTGAGGTTGACTTTGGGCATTATCTGAATTATTAGGAATGCCCATAATCCGTACATCTTCGAGTGCTTTCCCCGTGAAATCACGGTCAATAACACCAAATCAACAGATGCTCATGCACACACTCAGCCTGCAAATATTTATCAGGCAGATGCCACATGCTGGGGACTACGCTAATGAGGAAATCGTGGCGTTCACACTCCATAAGGGGAACAAACACACAAACAAATGAACTGGAGTCGTGCTCGCGTGAGAGAAGGGACCCAGGACGGATCAGAGATGACCTCTGAGGCTCGGCTCAGGAAGGACCCGGTGGGTCTGACGGGTGAATTTGAGAGGGGAGGACTTGGGGCTGCAGGGCCGGCGTGTGCACCCGAGACCGGAGACTATTTTAGGTTGACCGGAGGGTCCGCAGTGTCCGGGACCAGGGAGAGAAGAGTCTGGAAAGATCATCACAGACGAGAGGACAGAGGTCACAGGGAGGGCTTTAAACAAGGAACCGAAATGAAAACGCAAACCTGTAAATATACCTGGAGCGCAGAGGGGCAGATGGCTAGAGGGGAAGGGACATGCGGTCAGGAGGCCTCGGGTGTCTTTAATGAGTCCAGGCAAGGGAGGAGCTGGCATGGTCTCGGGTGGAGGCTTTCGGATTAAAGAGAGCCGGTGGCCCCAGCGAGGCTGCGGGGGGTGAGGGCGACAGCACACACTCCGTCTCATGCCCCGGGTGCTGACCAACAGCACTGAGGCAGGACACGAAGGTGGGAGAGGTTTGGGGGGTGGCACAGGAAGCAGCTTGCAGCTGGACGTTGGGTGGGCATTCCTGTGTGTGCAAGGGAAGCAGGATGTTCAGTGGGGGGTTGGCTGCAACAGTTGGGAGAGGGAAGAAAAATGACAGGTTACAAACAGAGATTGGAGAGGCCTTAGTGTTTTGGAGATAGTCACAGATGTGCCCGGGAACACGGAGAAGCCGGGAGAGCTGAACACGGACAGCCACGGGGACGGCTGGTGGGAGGACGGAGAGGAGGAAGTGGCAGCAGGCGGTTCCCAGACCACCCCACGGACCCGTGGAGTCCAGGGAACGTCCGGGCTCCCTGCATCACGCCGTTACAGACGGCCCATCCACCCACCCCTCTACGGCCACAGGTAGTTACTCGTTCATTAGTCTGAGCGGAAGCTGCAGATGCCTCCTAAAACGCGGTGTCTCCAGGGGGCAGGACTTCAAGGTGATAGGTAGTGTTATCGTAAGCTAGTCCGTGAAGTGTGCACTGATTTTATTCAGCAGGTTTCCAAGGCCAGTATTTTATATGTTTCAGTTTATACACCTTTTGCTGCAGAATCTTCCCTTCCTGCATCGACCTGGGTCCTGCCCCTTTTACCACTCCCCGCGGGCTTCCCCACCTGCAGCAGGTTCCCCTGGACAGGTCTCCTTGGAACATCCGGACTGGGTTTTCAGACGGGCGTGAGCTAAGTCGCCGTTCTTTTAAGGGTGGCGTTTCTTAGCAACAATGGATTACTTGCCTTGTCTCTCCTGATCGATTCTCTGCATGCCCCTCTCAGATCTATTTTTTAAAAACTGATCTTGGGAAGAAATATTGCTGATGAGCTGAAGGTAACGTGATCACCCCTTCAAAAGGAAAAGAAAAGAAAAATTAACCAATGTTGTAGGACTGTTTGAGTTGTGCCATGGATTCCCAGTATTTACCAGTATTATTTAATGTTTTGTATTAAACACCACATGAGCTCGTTATTCTAGCAAGTGTCTGGAAAAACTGCAGCCAGTAAAGTTATATGAACACACATATATGCTTTACTTCCACTTCTTTGATTGCTGTAGCTCAAGTAGAATATCATTTTCTTCATGTGCTCATGGGCTGTTTTTGTTTCTTGTTATATGATTTGGCTGGTCAGGACTTCGCCCATTTTTCTGCCCTGGCTTTTGCTAGTGAGTTAGGTTTTCTTTCTCCCCAGTGCTCACCAGCCTGGTAAGCATGAGGTCCACCTAGAGCCTCAGACGTTGTGACACTAAACCAAGAACTTAGACTTAAGAATCCTTTGGTCCTTGGAGGATCTCAGTATTTCTGATTCGAGGGTTTAATTTTTTTCACCCCCAGAGATAAGTGTTAAGAAGGAAAACTTGAAAGCATTATGGGAGAAGGAGATGGGTGACCCCACCTGTTTGAGGAGGCGTGGAAGTCTGCTCTGAGAAGGGGAGAGGTGAGCACAGAAGTGGCCATTTGCAGCCTACAGCAATGACACACAGGGAAACCTAGTACTGGGCATGGCTGATGTGGGAACCTCTGGACCAGCCTCTGGGAAAGGTAAGAGTAAGCCAGAAAGCTGTGCACACCCTGCCATGCAGCTGCTCGCTGCCCACCTGCTGTGGGCAGGGCATCGCCCCCAGCTGGACCCTGTGACTTGTGGCAGTGGGCATGAAGGCATGGTGTGTTTCTGCTGGCACCTCTGTGTCATTACCCAGGGACATGTATGACCAGCCAGCCTGATGGTCCTAGGAGGAGGAGAGACACGTGGGGCAGAGCCACCAGGGTCAAGCTGAGCCCAGACCAGCTGACCCCAGCCAACCCACAGATTCAGGAGCTAAGTAAACCGCTGTGTGTCGTGACTGGCTGTTACTGAGAATTAAGGTAAATACCTGATGCACAGCATACTGGGCTTGAACAGGGCTGATGTTGGCCTCCCGGGCACTTGGGGTGCAACTGTAGGAGTTGTATCTGTTTCCAGAAAGGTACAACACTGACTTGGGGTACAGGGGAAAGCCCAGTGGGGCCCACGGAAGAGGGAACAGGTAAGCTATGGAAAGGCTTTCAGGATCCATCTGAAAGTGGAAAGGGACGCAGCAAAACCATCTTAACGAACTGGGGGATAACTCAGGAACTGTCGGGGAGGCCTGTTGCACCACCTGGCATAGCACAGAGGGCACCAGAAGAGGCCACAACTTCACAGCTGCATTGTCCAGGGGGAGGCTGACCCCCTGGAGGGAACCTTGTTCACAGCAGACACTGACTCAGATAGTACCACACCCTTTGGACAGTATATACTCATACTGCTGAGGATGGTGGGTCTCAGGCTCTAGGGGAAACTTCAAGACCTAGAAGTCCTGGGGGCTGGGCCAGGCTGAGAGCGGTCGTATACATGGGTCACTACGAATGTTTTTAGATCGACTGTTTCATGGACCATTATTCCACTTCTAAGAAACAGAGTCAGCAGGGTCCTTGCTGATTCACCCTGCAGGTTGCAACTTGCTCAGTTTATTGGTGCTGCCAGGAGGGTTTTATTTGCTTCCATCTGCTCAGATCTTATCTTTCTTTATTCTTGCACATCTCAAAATTTTCATAATAACCCACTTCATGTGTATGGCATATCTATCTCTTAATCCTCCCAATCATCCTGGAAGTAGGTACAAACATCGACATTTTACAGAGCTAGTGACTTAGTCAAGGTGACACAACCAAAAACAGGCAAAACCAAGGTCCAAACAGGCCACTTGTGAATTTTGCCTTCTTTTTTTTTTTTATAATTTTATTAAATCATAATTGTGTACATTGGTGCAATCATGGGGCACAATGTGCTGACTTCATATACAATCAGAAATATTTTGATCGTACTGTTAAAGACAGCCTTCACGGCATTTTCTTAATCACTATATGAAGACATTGATGGTGAAACTTATTAAATGTGAATTTTGCCTTCTTAAAGGAAGAGTTCACCTCCCATCGTCCCGTCTAAACTGTTCTCCTGGCTCTTGTGGGCTTTGGTTTTAGCCCTTGAGAACATCCAGCGAATTCCTTTTATTTTATTCCATGTTCCCAGAACAATCTTCTGTTTCGACCTTGCTTTCTCATAGAGACTCATGGGTGGGATGACCATACTTGAACGTGACTTTACGAAGTTCGTCTCATGCTCCTCGCTGCACATTTGTAGGTCGGCCTTCTGGATGAAGCCACTCCAGGTTTTGCTGTGTGTAGTTAGGCTGGGACTGGGAAGCTCTGGGTGTGATGACCAGTCGAGACTCTAGACATGAAATGAACCATAAATTATTGAGTCTCACCCATAAGCAGCTAAGCGAGACTTTGGGGTGACCGCCCCAGACAGCATCCGTGAGCCTCCATGTCCTCCAACTGCACAACCCGGGGGGCGAAACTGAAGTCTGCGCTTGCAGGGTGCGTCCTTCAATCCCACGTGGCCTTCTCGGGTCCACAGAGCCACGTGCTGTGATGTATCAGTTCTTACTTTCCGGTGTCATTAGTCGCCAAGCCTCAGGATGAAAGTCAAACTATAGGACACAAAGGAACTTTTACGAAACAAAAGATGGCTTTACAATCCCGAATCTCCAGACTGAAATGCCGGGTTCCTGTGTGAGGCAGCCTGGAGCTGTCTGTGCAGCTGAACAGCCTGGGCTCCCGCGAGCTCATGCTCGGTGGGATTCCCGCAGGAAGCGGCCAGATGACCCACTTGTTATGTCTGGAACTCACGTCGCAAGTATAAATTATCTGTCCAAAAACACGTTTCAATAAGTTTTGTTTTATTTTGTTGGCTACTAATTCAAACAGTTGTACTGCCATAGTCGTCAGCGATTAATTCCAGCTTCCTTTTCATGTGGGAATTACTCAAAGATCCTCCCCAAACTCTGCTACTTCATCAGGGTGACTCACAGCTTTCCAGCCCCAGGATAATACCAAGGATTATCCAGCCTGTGCTTCAGGAAATGAGTGAGAGTGAAGTGAGCTGGCAAGTACCTTTCTTTCTCTTCTGTTAACTCTGAAACGAACGTTTTCTCCTAAGAGTTTTTTTTCTGCCAGTACAAGATTATTCTTTTTTTTTTTCTTTTTTAACTTTTTAGTGAGGTGTACTATATAGGAACGAACACGAATAATAACTATAGAGCTGAATGGGTTTTCCCGGTGTGAACCCACTATTGTCCCCACCACCCAGAGCAAGAATATGAATGTTATCAGGGTCTCAGAAGCCCCTGTGGACACCCTGATTTACAGTTCCGGAGTTTTGCCTGTCCTTCAGGTTTTACAAACAGAATCATGTACTCTATATTCTTTGGTTTGGCTTTTTATTTTGTTCACCGATGGGTTTTTAATTTCACCTGTACAGTTAACTTCGGTAATTGTTTATTTTCATTGCTGTTTAGGATCTCATAACCAAACACAATTTATGTATTTATTCTACTGTTAATTCTGTCCACAATGCCGAATAATGCAGACCCCTGCTTTCAGAGAGTTATGAGCTAATTACTCAATTGTCCATTTTTCTACGGAGTAGTTCTCCTTGGGATGTCTTTTTATTTATGTCGTAATTTGTTCACTTTTCATTTTGAAAATTCCTTAATCCCCCAAAAAAGTTTCGAGAATTGCCTAATGAACACTCACATACCTCTTGGTGTTGATTCACCGATTGTTAAGAATCTGCCCCATCTGGTACAGCTGTCTACATGTGTATCTATCAACTATTCCTGTCACTCTCCAGGAGTAAGCTGGACACAGCCTAACTCTCTGTCCCTAAATCCCTAAGTAGGATACCTTAAACGCAGGGACATTTTCTTTCAAAACCACGATATCAAATTCAAGAGATTTAACATTTTTATATTAAAAGTATATAATGTATAATAATGTCAAATTTGCCAATTGTGTCAGTAATATCCCTGGGGTAGCATTTTTCCTAATGTGTCACCATGCAGTGTGTTCACTGGTCATAACCCTAACAAAGGGTTCTTAGCCTTTCTTTGTTTTTTATGATATTGACACTTTTGACAAATACATGCTAGTCATGTTGTACAAAGTGTTCTAATTTGGATGTTTCTGGTTGCTTCTTCAAGACGAAACTCAAGGTGTTTATTGTGTTCAGAATATTTCCTAACTGAGGCTGTGTCTGTCTCAATGCATCACTGGAGAAGGCTCCTTGTATTACTCTGATTATGACTTAGATGAAGTGGTGTCTCCCAGATTTCTTCACTGAAAAGTTTTCTTTTTCTCCTAAGTGATAAATGCATAATCTAAAAGGAGATGAAACCATGTTGCTATCATGTTCCTCAACATGATAAAGTCACCCAAATTCTTATCTGAGATAAGTATTATTATACCACCCGGTCGCAGAATGATGATTTCCCGACTCTGTTACGTCTCCGACATTCATTAGTTGTCATTCTGCTATAAAAAGAAAAACAGCTGTGCCTTCTTTCTTCTATTTGTTCACTCATCTATAGTCTTTAGTAGAGCATGAACTATTTATTACATTCATTTTAAATTCAATATGTTGTTATCATTTGTGTCATTATTCTTTGGGGAAATAGAACTGCCCTAAACGTCTCCGGTGAGAGGTCCTTAATGCCGGTGTGGACATGTCACGGTGGGGGGTGATTCTTTGAACCGTCCCCTGTTTCAGGGACAAGCTGTCCCAGGCTTATTTGTGGAGTCTTTTGAAGGACACACTTTCTTAATGAAGCCCAATTCATCCATGTTTCCTTTAAGGTTATCACTTTTTGACTAGGAAATCCTTGTTTAACACAAGTTCAGGAAATTATTCTTTTTTGTGAGATTTCATGCGTAGATCCACAGTCACGCTTGAATTGGATTTTGTTTGTGGGTTTGTAGTAGCCTCTACAAGGAGATGAAACAGACCTTGAGAATAAAAGGGGGCACTATTAGTTATAGGGGGGTCAACAGGTGAAAGCCAGAACAGTCCCTGGGAAATTGGAACCATGCCCACCCACCACTTGAAGGTCTCCTGGGTACCTCGACCTCCTTTCCTACAGACGTTCCCATCACTGCAATAGCCTTGCTGCTCCTCAAACTCATCGAGCATGGCCCTCACCCTTAGTGTGTGAGCTTATGTACACCATGAAACTCCCCCCACAGACAGCCATTTGGCTCACCCCCCCTTCACTGAGGTCACCTCCTGAGACAGGCTTCCCCAACCACCCAATCCAAATACCTCCGGCCTATGCCTGTGGTCATTCTCTGGCCTTTCATCCTGCCCGTTGTCTTTGTGGTACTTCTACCACCTGACAGAGCACCGGAGTGTGAGGAAAGTCTCCTCTTTAATTTGCTGGAGTAGCTTCACACATCGTCATGACCATGTCTGCCACACAGCAGGAGGTAATAAATAGAGTCCAAATGCAAAAATCGAGTATTCATTTCTCTCTTCTGTATCTTAATAGCCAATCAATCTTGTCTTTCCTACTGTGTTCTTTTTGAAACTCGGTATCTGCTTCTTTTCTCTGCTGATTTTTCCAAATCAAAAAGTTAGAATTTAATTTTTAACTTATATTAATGAAACAAATCTAACCCACCACTATTTGGGTTATTTGTTGAAATCTTCTGTCCCTTTTGTGCTGCTGTAACAGAATACCCGAGACTGGGTGATTTACAAGGAACATAAATTTGTTTCTCACAGTTCTGGAGGCTGGGAAGTCCAGGATCATGGCATTGGCATCTCCCCTGTTGGAAGGCAGAAGAAAAGAGACCAAGTCTGCCACCTTTTCAAAGGCCTTAAGGGCCCTACCTCTTAATACCATTGCACTGGCAATGCCTAGATTTTGGAAGGGATGTATTTCGGCCATAGCATTGTCTAAACTCAAAAATTAACTTGAGAAAAATTGACATTTTTACAATATTCTGCCTTCTCACTTAGAAACATGGAATGTTTATTCTTTCCTTTCCATTAATGATTCTTTTACAGCTTTCAATGCAGCTTTAAATTATATCATATGTATTATATTCGTTTCTGAGATTATTTTGAGGCATTTTATAGAATCTTTTCTGTTGTTATACTGAATGGGATTCTTTTTCTACCATCTTTTCTAACTTGGGATTTGGGGCATATAGGAAACATTTCTGGAGTATTGATATGGTCTGTAGGCTTTGGTGAATTCTTTTCTGACATGTGGTATATTATTGTCACTTTGATACTATGGTCATATAGAAATCATAACAATGACTAATATAATTATAACAATCGTATGTATGAGGTCTGACAAGTTCATGAACTTGCCACTATGCGCTCATGTTGGCAGCACTGTACAAACAACTCAGTAAGTTTTCATAACCTTCATATATCAGTGTCTCACAACTGTGTTCTTGTCAACATGTGGCATGTTCTTGAACGCTCAGTGGCGTTCTTGCATTGTTGTGTGTGTTTTGTGTGTCATCATGAGAAAGTTAGAGCTTGAATTAGAGCAACAAATCAAACTTTCATAAATTTCTAGCTAAACTTGCAAGAGCAGAAGTGAAATCAGGGACATTGTTAGTCCAACTTTAATGCCAAGAAAGAGCACTGTACAAATTGCTTAAATGTTTTTCTGAGGAAAGAGAAAGTGTCACCAATGAACAGAGGTCAGGGCAGTGAGTAACTAGCAGAACGGACAAAAACGTTGCAAAAATTTGTCAAATTGTGAGTCAAAATCATCAGCTGACTGTGAGAAGCATAGCAGACCAAATGAAAATAGAGAAACGGGAAAATCTTAACTCAAAATCTTGACCAGCAACTCTTGGCTTTTTCATGATGACAAGGGACCAGCTCACATGGTGCTGCGAGAGAGTTTTTAGACAGTAAACAAATAACTGTATTGGAATTCCCTCCTACTCACCTGATCTGGCCTCCAGTGACTTTTTTCTTTACTCAAAGATAAAGAAAATATTGAAAGGAAGACATTTTGATGACATTCAGGACATCAAGACTAATAAGATGACAGGTTTAACATCCACTCCAGAAAAAGAGTTCCAAAACTACTCTGAAGAATGACTGGGTGCTGGCGTCGGTGCATAGCTTCCCAAGGGGAGTACATCAGAGATGCCCACGGGGATATCATTCAGTCAGGTGTGTAGCACTTTTTCTATTACGAGTTCTCCAACTGAAATGTCAGACCTCGTGTAACCTATCAATTATACCAATACCACGACTCTAAGGTACCAGAACACTAAAAACATACAGATCCTTTTCTTTCGCTCTTTCTTTCTTTCTTTCTTTTTTTTTTTTTTTAACTTATCAGTATAAGGCATTATTTAAATTTTATACCATCTTTTCAATCCTGGGATATAAATGCTGTATATCTGTGCATGTATGGGTGTGTATGCTCAGATTTAGCAGAGGGGGTAGGATTTTGTTTACTATCTTTAAGTAGAAGACCGATTTATAATTGTCACATCTGTGTTGAGATAGTCCGCGTTGAAATCAGGTGTCGCCTAGCATTTCAAAACACATTTCCTGTTAAGTTATCCATGTACCTTATTTGAAAAGGCACCTGAAACCAGAACGTTCAAGGAGTAATTATTTGAAAACCTCTACGATACTTTTTACTTATTAGGCCTGTTATTTCAAAATTTCTATTTTAAAAAAGTTTCCGCAAAATATTTCTACTTGTTGACACGTTGAGGTTTATTACTACAGACTTTTCCTAAGTAGACTCATGTACGTATAACATTTTACACATTTCTAATTTTAGTTCTTTTTGTTTTGGATTTCTAAAAATCAAATTTGACAAAGGTTTGCCTGCTTTACTGATTTTATAAAAGGAGGCAGCTCTTGGTTATATTAATGGATTCCTTTTTTCCAAGTAAAGAATTTCTGACATATTTCTTTCGTTCCTCGTCTTATGGTTTGCTTAATACCAATTTTGCTTAAAAAACAAAGTAAAACAAACAAAACACTCCCAAACACACACACACACATGCACGCAACCTGAGGTGAAAACATAACATTTGTTGTCATTCCTCTTCTTGAAAGTTGTGCCTTTTTCTCTGATAATCTTATTAGCAAGGACACATGTGTTTTAAAATAATACGTTCTCATTTTCATTCTCATCTAAGTAACCCATCACTGTATATTTTTATTTACTTCTCAGTCTTACAAGTGTTCAGGCAAAAAATGTTCATTTTATGAATTTTTAAATTCCTGAGTGATTTTGGTACTTTCTTTTAAGCTCGTGTTATTAATTTGTAGGTTTATTATATTTTGTTTAAAAACATATTTTGTGCAATTTCTACTTTAGGGAATATGAGCTCTGTAGGAGTGAGCATATGACCAATTTTCTAAATTCTAATGGACATTGAAAATATTATAAAAGCTTATACATATAAAGAAAAATTATAAAAGTTTATACATTTCTCTTTATTAGTTATATTAATCAAATTTCGTATGTCCATAATTACTTTGTGCGTGTTTAATCTCTCTTGGACTGAAAATATTATTTTAAGACCTCACCATTGCTTTCCCACTAAGTGTCCTTTGCAGTTATAATAATTTTCGCTTTGCCAGTTTTGATTCAGCATATGGAGCTCTAACACCATTGTCTTCACATATTGCATTGGGGTTTTGTTTCCATTACAATGACCAGCTGAGGTGGCTCGTGCCAGTAATCCTAGCACTCTGGGACACAGATACAGGAGGAGGTGGGAAGATCACTAGGCCGGGAGTTTCAGACCAACCTGAGCAAGAGAGGAACCCTGTCTCTACCAAAGAAAGAAAGAAAAGAAAAAAGAAAAGTTAGCTGGGCATTGTGGTGGGCGCCTATATTTCCAGCTGCTCAGGAGGCTGAGGTAGGAGGATCACTTGGACCCACAAGTTCAAGGCTGCAGTGAACTATTATAATGTGGCTGCATTCTAGCCCAGGTGACAGAGTGAGAAGATGTCTCAAAAAAAAAAAAGTCCTATTTGCCCCCACTAAATATAACAGTATTTGCTTGGAAATCACATTTCTCAGCAGTTTTATTTCTTCTTATCTGTGCTTACATTTGCATGTTCAATATTTGCTCTTCCTTTTATTTTTCATTACCCTGTTTCTCCCCCTTTGGGTATATTTTTGTAAGTAGCATGTCAGGGAGAATCTCAGATTTTTGACAAGTGAGTTTAATCCATTGGTTGTCCTGTTGCTCGGTCATGTTCTGTGCTCTTGGCTTTCACACTGTTCACCACTCACTCTCTTGTCTGCTCTTTGCTTTAGAGAAACGCGTTTAGCTTGCTCTTATCTTCCAAAATGGTTTTGAACTTTGACAACCTAAATTTAATCCCATTAGAGCAGTGCTTTTTGGGGTGTGTTTGGCAGAACACTCATCTTGTGAGATGTTCTGTAGGGGATAAAAGAGATTTGTGGTCAAATACTATATGCTACATACTCCCTTAGAGAGTCTTAAAGTACAGCAGTGCAGTAAAGGCTCTGAGAAGTCCTGCAAGGGGGCGGGGGGCATCAGCCTGTCTTTGTTTGTTTCCCCAAGATATTTGTTAGGAGCGTTTATGAAGTCCCCAAGAAGATTCTTCACAAATTATTAGGCAAATATGAATGTCTGAGGCTGTGCTGGTGCAGGGGAGAACATTCCACTATTGATGTTCATCTCTTTGTACCTTATGTGACCATAAAACTCAGCTGTAGGGCTTGGTACCCCAAGAAAGCAAAGATCTGGTTCCCTAGAGCAAAGAGATTCATAGGGTATGGAAAAGGGTACATGTTGCTTAGAGGAGGCCCCAACCAGCTCCTCTGAGAACAAAAAAAGGCTGGAGATCCTGGAAGGGACAAGGAGGAGGGGTGAAACCAGGGTGGGTTTTGTCCTACTTCCCATTTGGGTCTCAGGGAGGTGACACCATCACCACACCAGCAGGAGTGTCCTGCCACATCTGGACAGAGACTATGCACTCTGGGGTCAAGAGGGATCCATAAGAAGGAGGCAGAGAGTTCTGGAAGGTCAGACTTGCCCCACGGCCTATAGCAGGTATGACCTGACCCCATGGTCAAGGATGCAACCTGAGACCCTGAGGACCTGCAGGTCCAGTGAGAACTGGCATGGGAGGGAGCCACCTGCCATTTCTATAGCCTCGGGCACTAGCGCAGGGCCAGCAGGGCACAGGCAGAGTCAAGGCATTGCTCAGAGGCTGAGGGGTCCCACAGCCTCAGTCTAAATCCCTTCCAGTGACTGTGGGCACCCGCAAGTTGGGATACCTGGAGTAGAAGGAAACAAACTATTTCCAAAGGTGTGCTGGGGCCCACAGGGACATTGTAACATGCTGGGGGCAGGGAGCTACTGAATCCAGAGATAGGGAAGGTTGCAGAGGGTGCTCCCAGAGCTCAGACCTTTGGCCAGGGACCCCACAGAGAAAGAAGCAGGGGAACAAATATGCTAGCTGTTCCAGCCTTACCAAGTTCAATGCCCAGTGCTGGAGAAGAAGCCCAGCAGGGCCACAGCAGAGAAAGGGTTTAATATTACAGGTGGCATGTGAGGAGACAGAGGAAGTTCTAAAATCTATCTCCCAAGAATTTGAGGGCCAGAGTTTCTAAAGATGTTTTGGTGGGCAAAGGGCAAGGAAATTGGGTCTGCTGATTGGCTGGGTTTAGGGTGAAATCACAGGGGTATAGAAATTGTCATCCTCTGCTCAGTTAGCTGTTACATGGGGGTTACAGGAGCAGCTGAGTCAATATCTGGGTGGGAGCCATTGGTCTGGGCAGGTCAGCTGTTCCTCTGGAGTGCAGGGCCTGGAAGATGTCTCAAAAACCAGCACTAGGTTTCACAAGGATGAAGTTGTCTACGAGAGCAATGAAGAAGACTAAGAATCTTCCTCAGCTACCTGACCCCTGAGAAAGTACGAGAAAGCAAGCCAGGAAACAATGGCCGGTTCTATTTATATTTCTCCTACCACAGTTCCCACCTGTGGCCCTTTATTAATTTTATAAAAGGCAGTTTCCTGGCCTCCACCTTCTCATCCCTCACATCTCTGGAGATATCTCCATGTGCAGAACCCAACCAGCAGCCACCAGGCAAGGAAACGTGTGGACATGGTCCCCACAGGCGAACCCCCAAGACTCTCCCCAGAGTGGGGAGAAGTCACAAGTGAACCTGGAGGTCAACAGAGCACCCACTGGTCCCAGGACACACAAGGACAGGAATGTGGGCTCAAGACCCTCGCTGCTCCCAGGCCATGTGGTGGAGCTCACTTTCCTCTCTACTCAGAGGCAATCTTGCTAGAAGAGATCACGAACCACTGAAAATGAGCCACAGACAACCCTTCCTTAGGAAATTCACCACCTCTTGGTGCCACCCACCTCATGGGTCCCAGCTCAGGGATTCTGACTCACAGAGGACTACAAGAGAAAATAACACTGGTATATAATTTTGCATATCTGAGCTAAGTGCATAACTATTAACCCTGACCTATAAGTACATAAACATTTAGTATGGATAAGTTTCCAAATACTTATTATAGTGGCTGCAAGTTGTTCTAAGGAGAAGTCGTCTTTGTCACTGTTAATGCCTCAAAATCATTGCCATTTCCCTTGCGCAAAACAGCACTAATTATTTACAACCCACATATTGTCAGTGATGTCTCAGCATCTGCTTCCCTTTAATTTACACCCTCTCCACGAGGGCCTGGTGGCTTTAAGCACAGGGCGAGCCTCAAAAGTAGCTCTGCCATGGATGGGAGATTGGCGGTGTTCCTCCCTACCCTGTGCGTCAGCGCCGGGGTCGGTCCTGCTGAAATCTCCAGCAGAACTTGAATGAATTAGAAAAATAGGTGTATTCAGAGGGCTCCCCTGTTGCACCCGCTGTTCAGCCATAGCTCTGCCATCCAGGCTTGCCAGGAACCATGGGCTGGAGTGATATAGTTAGGACTCCAGTGTGAAGGTCACTGGGCTTGCTCCATAGAAGGTTTAGCGTGTGGGTGGTCCCAGTTAGATCACCTGCTAATGGCAGGAAGACTTTCATGGTGGCTCTAGAATCATCTTCAGGACCACCTGGTAACACATTTCAACAAGTCCTCCCAGGGACTATATTGCACCTCCCCCTTCACGCTGTTACATTGACTCCCCACACCTCAGGTTTCCTCACGGGTGGACTTAAGCTTGAGCAGGGATGCCAGACCTGCCTGCACATCAGACTCACCTGTGGGATGGGGTTCGGGTGTCTGTGCTGTCCAAAGAGCCCCAGGAAGTCCTGATGTGCAGAAGGACAAGGCTAAGCACCACCAAGCTGGGCTAAGTCCATTTCTCCCCGGTTGCCACTCACTCCCCCACCCCAGAAAGAAGAGGAGCCAGTTGCTCTAGGTGACCACTGGAGAGCGACCCAGGTATTTTCAACCCAGCTCCTTACCATCCCCTTTTTTGAACCTGCCCACCAACAGAGAATGTGCTCTGATCTACCAGGGCCTGCCCCTAAGGACAAAGTCCTGTGAATGCCTAGCTATAGCCCTGACCAGGTGGGCAGCTGCTAATTCAATGGCAAAATATTAGCAAGCCCACCTGACTAAGATCTCAAGCCATGTCTCCAATGAGGTTTGGCCAGTGATAAGGCTGTACATTTATCTCTTGTCTGGCTCTTGTTTCCAGATCTGATTGGCTCGGAGTGCAGACAGTGGAGAGAGGGGGATTCTCATTGACACCTGCTCCCCTGAGCTAAATTGGAATTCTTGGGATGTGCTTTAAGAATGTCTGTATTTGTAATAAAGAAATATGAGTCAATAAAAGCAAATCAAATTCATTACAATATCAAATTAAATCTCATTATAATAAATGCTTGTGTGTTCTCTTGTTTTTATTCTAGTTTCTAAATTAGCCTCAGGAGATGAGGAATGAACACATATTTGCCAGGTAAGCAAAAGATGATGACTTCAGAAAGGCCAACGAAGGTTGAGCCCTCTGAACTTAGATGTGATTCTTACATGTGCATCAATCCTAATGTAGTCCACTGAGATTTGCTCAGAGTCTGGCTGGGTCACACCTCCGAGAAGACCTTCTAGGAGAGCACCTGCCATGGCGTCACCCTCCTTGTGGCAGCTCTTGCAGGACACAGGTTTCACTATGGACTCAGCACACAGCCTTGCTGGAAACACAGACTTTATCCTAAACCAGAGCAGACACTTCTGTATCCAGCAGCATGCACTTTTTCTAGGCTTTTTAATTCATAGGCAAAGGAAGCCTTCAGAGAATGCGATACCAAGTTATATTCCCAAAGGAAATAGGTGAAAGTTCATTCCCATTAACTCTAGAAATTATTCTTTTCTGTCTGTAAATATGTAGACCAAAAATTATGTCATGTGATTATTTAATCATCATTTTGTTGGCTAATTATAAGCTCCAGTCTTTACATATTTTTATTAACTTTTATTTTAAAATAATTATTTTTATTAATTTTTGAATTAAATATCGTCTTTATTTCTTCTTAGAATATTATTAATTTCTAAGAGTACTTTATGTACTAAAGCTCATGTAAATTGACAATATTTCCCCCATAATATCATTGACTGTAGTTTGGAGTAGTGAGTTTTCTGTTTTTCACAGAAAACTCGTGTTATCTAGAATTCTATGTGACATTGCTTTTCTTTATTTGTGCCTTTGATACATTACTCTACCTGAATATTATATGAAGATTCACCTACATCTTTCTTCTCTTATGTTTTATTATTCTACTTTTTACACTTAAATGTTTATTACATTTCTAACTTATTTTGGAAGAAGAAGAAATAGAGATAGAACTTTTTTTAAAAACATGGTTACTCGTCAAATCTCTTAAGTGTAGAGTATAAATGTCTTAACACAATAATTAAGAAAGTGTGGTGATGGCTATGTTAACCAGTTTGTTGTAAGTATTTCAAATTGTACATAAAACCAGCACATTGTACCCCATGAATACATTAATGTACACAGCGATGATTTAAAAATAAAAAAGCATGGTTACACTATCATCCTAAAAGCATTTATAATACACAAAGAGTAGATACAAATCAATTTTTTAAAAAAATCAGTTCCACGGTATAAAAATAGAATAGGCTTTCCAAGTGCCATTAAAGAATAATTACTGTGGCCAATAAACATATGAATAAATGCTCACACTTCTATTAATTGGCAATTTAACCAACTGAATATAATCTTTCCCTAGTTCAATTGAAAGGTTTAAATAATACTAATTGATTTCTTGTTTAAGATAATTTAATCCCTGCATTCCACTCTCTCTTGCCACAATATTACTGACGTTAACTATCAATGAAAAAAATGTCTATGGACATTGAAACCAAGGCAAGTTGCTGCTCCTGGGACAGACTTTTGAGGAGTTTCTGTCAAGAACATGTAGACAACAAGGTGGGTAAGGTGCCTGCCATCCGCCAGTAATCACACGTGAGGTTGGACCGTGCCTGGGACATGAGGGGGGATGTCCTCAAAGTCACCCAGCACCCGAGAGCGCAGGGGGTTGGGCTGCCAATACTGAATGAACAGTTATATTCTGAAATATAAGCCCAAAAAATCACGAGTGTGCAGACTCAGGAGGGCCAGGAAGGGGAAGTGACCTGGGGAATGAGAACGGAAGTCTCTCTCCTTGTGAAACAGTCTGGATTCGAGGGTCGGCGTCAGCAGTTGGCCATTGCAGGAAAGCGAGTCTGTGAAGTCAAAGACCAATTCAAGAGCTAGGGGCTGAAGATAAAGGGTGCAAGTTGACCAGCAGATATGTATGCTGACGTTTTGTGGGGGGACTTCTGGATTCTTTGGGGGAAATCCCTCCCTTATCCTTGGGGATTTCTAACCAGCTGTGCCCATAGAGTGGACAAATGGGACACCCTCACTCAGATGATCATGTCCCAGGAGCGGATGCCACGCAGCGTGTGTGTGTTTAGGGTGGGGGCATTCAGGGGGACGAGTGAGGGGAGATACGAGGAGGGGCTGCAGCTCTGCTGGCTCAAGCGTAGTCAGCTACGTGCATGGGCCTGGGCTGGGTACTGAGTGAGGCCGTCAGCCTCAACCACCACGTGGACTGCATGTTCTCGTGAGCAGCAGGGAGCTGTGTGTTAGCCAGAATAGTGGGGAAAGCTGAGATTGCCCAGGGATTGCATCGGGGCAGGGGCAGGGGAAAACGTGCACTGCAGAATTCATTGAAAGGGATATGGGAAGACCCAATAGTCTGACCTCTGGTGAATCCTCTGGTTCAATGTGCTGGAAGAGTGACAGGCCGACCTCTTTAGATAGCACCCACACGTGTCTCCTCATGTAACGTTCACTGTTTCCCAGGAGCAGATGCTCTCCACTCACGGACAAGGGGACAGAATCACGGATTTAAGTCATTTGCCAAAGTAATGGGTGCATCTGGGGCATGTTAGGATTCTTCACCCAATCCAGTGGAGGAGGCTGGACCACGAGGTGATAATGGTGGAAGGTGGTGTCCGATGGAGTTCGTTATCCTATTCTCTGTAGTATTATTTCTCTCTTTCTAATAATTTGTGTGTTTGGAAATTTCCATGATAGGAAAGTTAAGAAGTGTAGTGATCGGGCAGTTTGGCGAGGACACAAACCATCATGGTGCAGAAGGGCGATGACTGGGAGACCCATACCTATGCGTCTCACCGCTGCCAGCCCTCGGTGCGGGAATCCACACCCACCAGTCCACCTATAGCCCAAGCTCCCACCGGCCCCCCGGACTGCTCGCCTTAGTGAAACGGCCAAAGGAGAAGTGAATGTGGGGACTGCCTTCTTTTTGTCCCCTTTATCTATTACCCAACCCCTGGGTTCTCCCCTCTCCCCAGTCCAGGGTGGTTGGATATAAGGACAAGAGGGGAGGCTCCTCCCAAGGACTTGACAGTTTGGAAAATCGGATTTGCCACACGAGGAGTTAAATTCACCGCACGAGCTGAGTGGAGGTTTGCAAAACCTCACTGCAGAGACAGAAGGAGCTCTGAGCCATTACCGCAGGAGCCAGATGCTCGTTTGTCTAACGAACAGGTTTCAAGGTCACATTACTTTCCTTTCCATGAATGCATATCACTTCTAAGAGTCATTAAAATCATATCTTGTGAAAGGGGGTCTGATCACAAACACCGAGCATCTTCCACATCTGTGGTGTTCCACCACTACTGTGCCACTGAAGTGGCTCTAATAGCATTTAGTTTGAGCAGAAATTAGAACGGATCTGAGGTTATCCTTGTAGTAATGTCACAGTCACTCTTCTGAATTCTGATGTGCTTCCCTGAGAGTGAAAGGGTGGGGTCACGGGCGGTCCTGGGCCGTCCAGGGGAAGGCCGTGCACGAGTGAGCTCTATCCGTCACCTGTCTTGCCATGCAGAATAAAATGGAATAAAACGTCAACATCGTTTGCTAAGTTAGATGCTCAGTCAGTGATAAGTGAGTTGAACACTGAATCTTGTAGGTTCTATTCAAAGCGTGGACACAACAAAATGAATTCCCTTTAATTCTTCCAACAAAAACCTCACCCAGAGGAGACAGCATGTGTAAACGGAGGGACAAATTACTCTCTTAGTTTATAAGCTTTTCTCAAGGAAATAACCACGAGAATTCTCTTAGTGGCCCATCAAATGGCTGTTGTGTTAAAAGGTATTGATGATGATAAATTGGCCTCGGATAAAAAGGTTTATGGTTGGGGGTAATTTTATTGATTTGGACCTGGCTGGTGTCTTGAAAGCACAACATTATTTTCAGTAAATCGATTGTGTCTGGTTTGGGAAGGCTTTGCCCTATATTTGTCTTAAATTATATTTAAATAATTGATCGCAATTTGTGTCTGTTAACGACCTTTAACTGAACTGTTGCTGACCTGTGTCAGGCATTGAACATAATTTTGTGGGTGGCTCGTTAGTTTTTGCAGCTTTTCTAAGGTGCCTGTGGTTTTCTACATTTAAGTTCTCTGTTAGATATTCAATTCAGAAATCAATTGAATTTTTTTTTTTATTTTTGCAAAAGAAAAAAGAAATTCTGGTGAGGAGAGAAGATACAGGCTTCTACTCCCTTCATAGTTATAGGCAGCCCCCCCCCAATTCACATCATTCTCCTTCTTTGTAGTCAAACACTGCAAGAAATATAACACCATGAACCTCAAATGAAGCCCATTTCCTCTTGTCTGGCCTCTGCTTTGACTAAGGATGTGTGTTATTGTTCCACTTTCTCCCATCAGAATGATGACTTCAATGCCATCTACATCTTCTTGACCTCTCCCTGACCCACACTATATTCATTTGTTGCAAAAATTCTCTTGATTCTTATTCTATGCTCCCCCATTCAACCACCCCATTGCCACTCCTGTGATGCAAGCGGTAGCTGCATACACACTGGCATCCTGAGAGATCCCCAAATTGGGAATCAAGGTACTCCCTCTGGGGTTCTTACGAACTGGAATCAAATCTGGAAGCCAAGTGTGTCCTGACCCCCACAGGGAGGACGGCTGCTCAGTGGGCACTTGTCTTGTCCAGGCTTTCCCAGCCAGGTGCCAAAGAGCCCCAAGGCTCTGGGTCTGAGTGGTCTTCTGGTGGGCAGAGATCTAGGTCTCCGCCCTGCTGCAATCAGAGCTTCAGGCCTTCATCTCTTTGAAATTAACGGCCAGCATCTCCTTCCTACCTGTAAGGAAGTGATAAAATTTGTCATAGGGGTATAAGATCTTTTTGCTTTGTTGGGGGGGGGCATCAGATTATCCGAGATACAAGTGAACTATTTGTCCCTAGGTGGTGAAGTAGCAGATGGTTTGAATTTTCCACAGGCATCCCAACAGACTGAGGGAAGAGAGCACGAATCTCGGTGACGAGGGTGTGTCAGGGTGCCAGTGCTGCCCTAAAGTGACGTCAAACAACAGAAATGAGCTGCCTGACAGTTATGGAGGCTGGAAGTCTAAAATTAAGGTGTCAATAGGGACATATTCCCTCTGAAACCCCTCGGGGAGACTCCTTCCTTCTCCCTTTTGAGCCTCTGACAATTGCCCCCCGACTTTGGGTCCTTGGTTTAGGGACACCATCATTCAATCCTGTCTCCCCGTGACATTCTCACCTTGTCTCCTCACATCTCCCCCTATATGTCTGTGTATCCAAATGTCCCCTTCTATAAGGACACCAGTCATTTTGGATTAGAGCCCAACCTGATGACCTTGACCCCCATTAGACGCATTTCCTAGTTTTAATCCACAGCATTTTCCATCTTCCCTAACCCTTCAATAAAAGCCTTGCTCACAGCAGCCATGTGCTGGTGGAGTCTGGAGCAAGGGGGGAGGGTAGGTTGTGTCCCTGTTTTAGTACAAGTTAGTGTACTAAAACACTAGTATACAGGGAGTGGCTATTGTACTGTGTAACTCTTTGCTGCCTAATTGCCTGGATTCGTCATTAGATTAGAAGGAGCATTGTCACAAGACCGGGGCCTTTGTCGTGTTCATCATTTCATCAGTGCCCAAGAACAAGCACAAACTCAGTAAGCATTTGCGAATAAACACGCGGACGGACAGTGCACACCAGCTGCAGGGAGAGATGGTGTCTGGGGTGAGAGCTGGAACGTGCACTGTGGGGGCAGTGCTAGGGCACTCCGCCTTGACCCGCCCACCCTCAAATCCAGGAAGAATGTGGGATTTCCCACAGTTAGTGGAGTGGAGGTTTCAGTAGTTCCCCTGGACTTTCACAGACAGGGCTCCAAGAAGATTGGAAAACTCAGGGACAATAAGTTCCTGTGTTTTTTACTACTACAGTTATCTTTCATATTAGACTTTTTCAGGTAAAATTTACAATGAAAGGCATGTACGCCGGCAGATAGATCTGACATGTACCTGAGGCGTTGGGGCAGCATTCTGCCCTGTAACCAACATAGAAACTAAGCACAGAACATTTCCACCACCCAAGAAAGTTCCTTTGGGCCTCTTTCATTCATGTCAATGGCCGACACCTTCCCCTACAGGCAAAATGTTTCCTTACGTCATTTGCTGTATATTCCTTTAACCATTCTGTGAACGTCATATAAATAAAATGAATATCGCATACATTTTGCTGAGCATCTTTTGTCCAACAAAATGTTTTTGAGATGTATTCATGCTGACACAGGAACTAGTAGTTTATCCTTTTTGTTGATGAACACTGGGGTTTTCTAGTTTTTGTCCATTAGGAATAAAACTTAGATAAATATTCTTGTGCAAGTCTTTTGTTTACATAAATTTTCATTTCTTTTGAGTAAACACTGAAAAGTCAATTTGTATCATGTATGCTTAAATTTATAAGAATCTACAAAACGGGTTTTAAAAGTGGTTATAACATCTCCTGCTGGTAATAGAGGAGGGTTCCAGTGGCTCTGCCCCCCTCACCAGCATTTGGTGATGTCAGTCTTTTGGATTGTAGACACCGTATGGGGTATGAAGTTGTAGCTCATTGTGGTTTGAGCATGGAGCTTTCTAATGTCTAATGAAGTTCAGCACCTTTTCATGTGCTTATCGGCTATTCGTACATCTTCTTTTGTGAAGCGTCTATTCATGTGATTTGTTCACGTTTTATTGAATTAGTTGGGCTTTTCAATTAATTTTTAGGAATTCTTTATAAATTCTATCCACATAGTTTTTGGTAGACATACGTATTGTAAATATTTTTTCCCAGTTCGCCACTGCCTTTTTCTATTTTTAACAGTGTTGATGAGCAGAAGTTTTTAATTTGGCTGCTGTTCACCTCACCTGAGCCTCTTCCTGTGCCCTCTTTCCCTGCAGACTCTGGACTTTCAGGAATGCCTTTTCCAGGACTTCCCAAAGAAAGCAAATATGCTCTCCTCACAAAGACAACGGCTCCTCTGAATTGGATTGTCAGGGAGGGCCTTTTGGAAGAGGTGATGCTTGAGCCGAGAACGGAGTGAGAAGCAGAAGCCAGTGCGTGAAGATCTAAGAAGGGCCCACCGGTGCAGGGTCCTGGGCGGGGCCGCTTGGCATGCGGAGAGCAGCTGGGGCAGAGAGGAGGATGGAGGATGGAGTGGACAGTGGAGGAGGATGCCGGTAGGGCTGGACCACACAGAGCCCCCAGGCTCTGCTGGTGATTCGATTTTATTCCCATCTCCGCTGGAAGCCACCGAGTGGTTTTAGCAGGGGGTAACCTGTTCTGATCCTCAGTGTGAAAGGACCCCGCTGGCTGTGACCTGGGAGTGAACTGAGTGAGGTGAGAGTGGGAAGCGCAAGTGCATGAAAACCATCAGAGGACAGTGTGACAGCTCTGACTAGGGTGGTTGTGTAGACAATGGAGAGAAGTGGATGAAGCTGGTACACATTTAGAGATGGTGTAGGACTTGCTAATGGTTTAGACGTGGGATGGCGTGAGTGCAATAGAAGTGCCTAATTTTTCTTAGTGCTTAGATTGAGGGAACCACTGCCCTATTTCACAAATAGCCAGGAGTAGAAGTTGTGATAAGAGATTCACAGTAAGAGATTCCCATTTCCAACCAAACCTTGAAAATGACTGCTATACTCTCAGAAGTAATATACACATAATTCTCTTCCTAGTGAGAGCGCGGGTCTGCTGGGAGGTATGCCCATTGCTCTGAGGCATCTGGTCTGCATTCCCCCACGAAATTCATAGGTCCATCACCAGAAGGAATGATCCACAGCCATTCAGGGTTCAAGGGCAAGACTGAGCTCCGCGGGTGTGATCTGAGGGGGCCTCTGCTCAGTCTTTTGTCCCTAGTTTTCTAGATTTTCGGCAGCAGAGAAGATGTAGACTGAGCCCATCTTACTTGTTTGTTGAAAGGATGAGCAGTTGGCATTGGGAATCAAGTACGCTAGAACCTCTGTAAGTTGACCACCCAGGGGACTGAAAGAAATTGGTCAACATGCCAAGGTGGTCAACATAAGGAGCAAGGCTACTGTGCTGCCGTGTCCACTTGGTGCACGTCCAGCCTATGAGAATTAGGTCAACTTAAGGAGGTGCTCATGCAGGGAGGCGGTCAACTATGGAGGTTCTGCTGTATATCAGCATTAAATTCTCATACCTTTCTACTGTTTGACATCTTAGATAGGAAATTTATTGTCAAACTTCGTGCAGAAGACTAAAAAAGTATTTATTGCATAAAGTAATATATTAACACATCTTTAAGAGAAAGGGTAGTCCTTCTTATGCCTGAAAAAAGCAAGCAATTACAAACAGAAATATCTTTTAAAGTCCTTTATAATTGTCCACAGATATCTATTTAATTTACTCGTTACATTTAAAGCAAATTTCAAAAGAGGCTGCCTGAGGGTTTTTTAAAGCTTAGCTCAGTTATCTATACTTGTAGGGAGTGCTAAAGGAAGTTTTACAATGAAAAGGACCGGGAAGGTGGAGAGACTTTGTCACTCCACGTGCTGGGGACGGTCCCTGTGTGTTGCTGTTGTCCTGCCCTCTTGTCAGCATCTTTGTTAGACCTCAAAAGTGCAATTATTTTACAGATACAAAATGTGGGTGATTGTGAAGAAGATATCAGACAAGCCCCAACTGAGGGCATCTAATAGAAATGCCTGAGCAGTCCTCCTCAAAACTGTCAAGGTCACCAAGGCCAAGAACAGTCTGAGGAACCGTCATAGCCAAGAGCAGCAGCCTTGGGAGCTTCCTGAATGTTGCGTGGGACCCTGGATGGCCTGAAACAGACATAGGTCATTAGCGAAGAACTGAAGGAATCTGAATTAAGTGGATTTTAGGCAATTTTAACATTAATGTACTGATATTGATTCATTAGTTGTAACAAAGACGTTATACTAATTTAAAATGTCAACAACCAGAGAAACCAGATGTGAGATGTAACTCCGTAATATTGTCTTAATTTTTCTATAAACCTAAAACGATCACAAGAAGTACACTTTATCTTTTAAAAAGTGAGGTGTAGAAATACAAAGTGTCAACAGCCCAAGACAATCCAAAGTTTATAAACTGGTTTCCTGTTTGTTTCCAGGTCACTTTTCCCCATGTTGCACAGCCGGGAACAACACAGCGTATCCGTCGGGAAGGGGTAGTAACAGTGCACTCCTACCAAAGTGTTCTGCAATTTAGAGATCGTAAAAGCTTCATGATATTTCACTTTTTAAATAATAAGACCTCTCAAGCTAAACAAGTTTGGCCCATAAGATTTCATTTCATACATTTATTTACCAAAACAGCAACATTTTCAAATAGTCTTTGAAGGTTCTTTCTTGTCCTTCATCCTCAAACTCAGCATAGGAACGCCTGACTACCTTTGCGATTCCCAAGTAGCATCTGCATATTCCTAACTTCATCCCACATTTGAGATGATTTTACTTCATTTTGGCAATCAGGCAAGCTGAACTGAACTGCTTGTGTCTTAAATTATTCATAGTTCAAGGGGAGAAGAAGCATTTCAGACTGGAAGTCCCTGGCCAGGGATGGAGTTTTTATCTTCCATTTGTAGGATATTTACAAATTTTTCCATCCACAACTCACCCTACTGAGGATACAGACGGCAGATGGACGTTTCTCTCAGGAGGCACTCAGTAAATATCTGCTGAATTGAACTAAATAACCTGAAGGGAATGTCTGTGAAGTACAGAAAGGAGGCAAAGGTCTGAGGTTCTCATTTCCACGGAAACTGAGGCTCAGATCCACCAGCTCAACCTGAGGCCCGGCATCACTCTGCCGACCGTGGAGAACAGCTCAGAACTCCCCTTTGCCATTCGCAGGTCCATGCTGGATGTGAGACCCAGACTGGTGCTGCCACATTCTGACCCTGACCCTGACCCTGTGATAATTGCGCACCTGCAGTGCCGGGAGGTGGGGCTGGAGCATCCACCACGTGGTCCTGGCCCTTCTGATTAAACTTAATCCATTGCTATTCTGTGGACTCACAGGGGATATTCAGAAATACCAGCGACTCTCTGGGGAAAGAATATCTTAGTCCCTGACATAAACAAGAGCTGGCCCCGGTGGGAAATGACCCTGGCTCTGGTGTCAGAAGATTCGTGTTCTCACATCTTCACGGGTGCGTGGCTCTGAACCAGGCTGCTCACTGGTCAGCAAGGCCATTTTGAGGGTTAGATGAGAAACACACGTAAAAATACCTTAAAACCTGGGGATAGCAAAGCTCTGTACACACATACGATGAAAATAGGTTTTCACAGAATGGTAAAAGGAATCTCCAACGTAAAGAAACGTTTTGCCTGTTGGGGAAGGTGTTGGGCATTGATGTGAATGAAAGGGGCACAAAGGAACGTTCTTGGGTGGTGGGAATGTTGTGTGGTTGGTTTCTATGTTGGTTACACGGAAGAATGCTGCCCAAACTCCTCAGGCACACGTCAGATAACTTACTGCTAGCCAGCAGCATGCTTTCTGCTTCGGAGCTGGGTCTCCATCAAAAGTGCTCTGAGGACGCGGGTTGACTTCTTGCAAGCGTTTGCTGACGGGCACGGGTCACAGAGTCATGGCTCACAGAGTCAGAGCCACCGGCCTGCGCTGCTCCGCGGCCTGGTGCTCCAGTTCCGCATCTGGCCAGCTGCAATGCTCTATTCATCCTCCAGGGCGGTCAGTCTTGGGCCGTATGTTGCTGGCTGTCTCCAACCAGGGCCTTCTGGGGAAGACTCCTGAAGGACCTGCCAGTTGCTAATTGTTCATCGTCCACTCCTCTCTGATCACTGAGAGAAACTTTTTCTCTGTACAGGAAAAAAAGTAACGTGGCTCATGTTGGGATTGGACGCTCCCGAGAAGGGGGTGGCGTGTCCACTGACTGTGTCTCCAGTGCCTTCCTCGGGGTTGGCTTAGTCTGATGGCTGCTCTGCTCTGGTCCACACGCCAGTCCCTGGTGGCTGTTTGGGTCGGGCCTTCCTTCAGCGGCTCAGGGTAAAGAGGTTCCACCTTCCTCAACACAGGGCGTCCAAAGCTATCGTGGTTGTTTCCATCCCAGCGAGCAGAAAGGAAGGAGGTGTGTGCTGGTGGGCAGTGAGCAAGATTCCACGAGCCAGGCTTGAAGAAAGACGCCCGCGGTCTTCACTCGCCATTGCTTAGAACCCAGGCACGCGGCCACAGTCACGAGGGGAAAACCTGGGGGGCCGGGTGTGTTGGCGTCCTTGGGAAGGAGAGAAAATGGGCTTCCATGGACAGCTCTTGGCCAGATAGCAGCCGTTTGCCTAGGGGACAAAAAGGAGTAAACGTTCAACAAATGCTTCTTGGAGAGGAGTGAGTCCATTCAAGAATTGAAAACTTGTGCGTAGGTGACGATACACAGTATTTGTCTCTCTGTGCTTGGCTGATTTGCGTTAATATAATGACTTCAAGTTACCTCATTCTTTGTACCCTGGATGAATCCCAAACAAACAAAAATGTTTCTGAAAATGGCAGAATTTTACTCATTTTATGGCTGAACAAGATTACATCGTCACGTATCCTTTATTGATCCGCGGATGGGCCCTTAGGTTAATTCCATATTGTAACTATTGCGGGCAGTACGGCAATGAACATGGGGAGGACAGTTAAAACAACGTGTCGGAACGGCAGTGCCAGCACAAAAACGGTCTCCAGAGAGCCTGTCCAAAGGCATGAGTTTCTGTACACAGTTTCTAAGGATTTTATTAGGCACAAAATCATTTTGTTTAACCTTGGTTGTGTCATCTCTGTGTCCTGGGCAACAAGCCCCATGCTAGACATCTCTGAATAAAGCCAAGTTCGTGTCCTCAAGTCACTGCAGCCCAGGTCCCCAAGGGTTCCAGCCACTGTGGCATTGAACTAGCTACACCCTCTTGGGAGAGTCAGACGCTACCGACTCCTTGAGCAGAGTTGTGTTCTCCTCAATGGATTTTTCTAAAATCCTTTCAACACAGAAACATATGTTGAACCTTTTGATGGAATGTTAATCCAACGTTTTTTCCCCTGTGGGCTCTGAAACTCTGATTGAAAATGCATCAGTGTAAGAAGCCTTTTTAGGAAAATTATATGTCTTCCACTGAAGCACGTAATCAAGTGGTCCCCACCCCTCCACAATGGAAAAGCAATGGATATGTAAGATGATGGCTTATCAAAATGAAAAATAGAAGGATTTTGTTCTAGTGAGCGTACAGAGCCATATCAATTACAGACAGGAGTGCAGACTTACTGAGGTCTCTTTTTCTCATTTTTGGGGGGTAGTGACACAAAGATATCCTACAGCCTTCCCGCTGCCTCGTGAGGTTCAGAAATGGCTCCCTGTGTGTTGGAATATGATCATGGGTATCTCTCGCAATTCCACTTCCCACTTTAAGAGGGGAGATCTCTCGGCAGTGAAGGCAGGGCAGAGTGACAAAGAGAAGCCATGTTGGGAGGTGGAGCAGCTGGCGTCAGGGACAGTCACAGGTGAGATGCTGAGCACCCACCTCTGTGCAGACCTCCCTCAGGTCAGTAGGGAGTCAGCAAGGGGAAGCTGAGCTGGCCAAGGACGTCTTTTGTATTAACCTGGATGGAGGTGGAACACATTCCTCTTAGTAAAGCATCACAAGAATGGAGAAGCAAGAACCCAATGTGCTCAATCCTAATATGAAGGCGGTAGATGAGCTAACACAATGTGGGGGGTGGGAGAGGAGGGAGTGGGGAGAGAGGAGGTGGCAGGGGCAGAGGGGTCACAGCGTGTGGCATGCCTTTTGGGGGCAGGACACAATTATGAGAGGGACTTTATATAACTAATAAATTAGTGTAACCTAATTCTTTGTACCTTCAATGAATCGCAAACAAACAAACAAATAAAAGAATAAAGTTGATCTGTATAAGTGCCACTTCACCGCCCATCTTAGAACACACAGCGCCCATCTGGCTGGTCAGCTATAGGAGCTGGCGTGCGGCTTTTGACCATACACGCCTGAACATACTCCTAGAATCTCTGGATCTACTCCTCATGGGCCTAGTGCTTTGATTTTTTCTTTTCCTTTTTCTTTTTAATCCAGGGATCCAATTCAATTTTGCCCAAGGATTATAAAGTGTCACCCCTCATTTTTATAATGAGGTCCCCTCATTGGCTGGAGGTGGGGGGACAGGACATTAGGTGTAAACTGCCTAATATTCTAACACCAGAGATACATGCAGGCCAGTGCTGAGCATGGACTGGGAAGAGGTCAGGAGGTGCACAGTGGCCAAAACTGCATGGCGGAAGTCTGGATGGGGGGTCAGAATACAAAATAGACACCGGAGAGATGGCTGAGTAACCACCAGGTGAGGACAAGCCAGCAGTGGTAATGACCTGTGGCAGGGGGTATTTTCCCTGGCAGCTGTGATTTGCTGAGGGTCTTACAGTAGGTAGGGGACGTTCCATTTAAATGGCAGGGAAAGGACAGACACTGGCTTCCTTCCTTCCCCTAGCAGAGCCAGTGAGTGACGTGAGAGTTACATTCCTTGTTCAAGTTTAGGCTTTAAGACAGCAGTTCTCAACCCGTGGGTCATGACCCCTTTGTAACAATGAAAATACATCCTGCACATCAGATATTTACATTACGTTCATAACAGTAGCAAAATTACAGTTATGAAGTAGCAGCGAAAATAATTTTATGCTTGGGGGTCACCACACCATGAGGAGCTGTATTAAAGGGTCGCGGCATTAGGAAGGTTGAGAACCACTGATTTAAGAGGTCCCTTGTCCCGTGAGGAGGACCCCAGCCACTGTCTTTGCAGCTCCGCAGTTCCCTAAATGTGCAGTCCAGGACGAGAGTGCACATTCACGCTGGCCCTCACTCCTCTGCGATTCAGCCTCCGCCCAGTGCATACGAGTATCCTGGGACTGACACACGGAGGTGCGCGTACACGCCTGGATCACTTTTATTTGTTTTTATTTACGTGGGTCCATTCATCACTTCTTCCTTTACATGTGACTGTGTGTCTGTTATGGCAGAAGCTGCTCAGAGAGCCTGGCGTGCAGGAAGTCCTGAATGAAAGGTGATTGAGTAACTTGGTCTCCTGGAGATTTTTGATAATTTAAATAGCTTTTTCTTAGATTGCTGGAAAAGCCAAACGTTCTGACATTCGGAATTTCACATTCTCTTAAAAATAATAACAGCATTTTGCATGTTTCCTCTGATACTGTAAGTGTTTAAAATACTGATAACAGACTACAGGCACCTGCCAAACACCCGGCTAGAGACGGGGTCTCTTTCTGGTTCAGGCTGGTCTCAAACCCATGAGCTCAGGTGAGCCACCCGCCTTGACCTCCCAAGTGCTAGGACTAGAGGCGTGAGCCACTGCACCTGGCTTCAGATAGTGAAGTTCTTTCTTTTCTTTCTTTCTTTCTTTCTTCTTTTTAGAGACAGAGTCTCACTTTGTCCCCCTCGGCATCGCAGCTCACAGCAACCTCACTTGGGCTTAGGCGATTCTCCTGCCTCAGCCTCCAGAGTAACTGGGACTACAGGTGCCCGCCACAACGCCTGGCTATTTTTTGTTGCAGTTTGGCTGGGGCCGGGTTCAAACTTGCCACCCTTGGTATATGGGGCTGGTGCCCTACTCACTGAGCCATCCAAGAGAGTAAGTTCTACGCCAGGAACTCATCATCCCTGCTTTTTTTTTTCTTTTCCTGAGGCAGAGTCCTACTCTGTCGCCCTGGGTAGAGTGCCTGGGTGTCACATATCACAGCAACCTCCAAGTCTTAGGTTCAAGTGATCCTTATGCCTCAGTCTCGTGAACAGCTACAGGTGCCCACCGTGATAGCTGGCTAGTTTTTCTATTTTTAGTAGACAGAGTCTTGTCCGTGCTCAGGTTGGTCTTAAATTCTTGAGCTCAAGCAATCTACCAGCCTTGGCCTCCCAGGATGCTGGGATTACAGGCCTGAGCCACCATGCCCGGCCATCATCCCTACCGATTCCTTATTATTTCATTGTCTTGAAAAGTCATAGTTTTACCCGTAGAATTTTACCTGAGTAAATACATCCCTTTCTTCACCATTTTCAGAAAGAGTCAGGTATGCTAAGCTGGGATCATTACTTCACTATCATTGCCATTAGGGATATAAAATCGAACTCAGTGTGTGAATGTGAACTATTAGTGCTCAATTTCATGTGTAAAGTTATGTCACCATTTCATTTTACTGTCTTTGATGAGTGTGTAAAGGATATAAAATGTAACATTTATACCTTTAATTTGATATATTGCTACCAAAGAGTAAAATCATGAAGATGTGTGTAAATACTGGCCTATCTACTTAGGAGAGATTTAAAACATAACACTCAGGTTTGGTCAGGAAGTAGGGAGACAAGGACGTTTCACACACTGTTTGTGAGTGCACGTTATTACAGATTTTCAGAGGATAACTTTGCTACTAATTATTAGCAGTAGTAACAGTAAAAAGTTTGAAATATACCTCAAAATTTTACTTCTAGGAATTTATCCTAGATAAGTAAGGAAGCATCCACAACAATTTAGCTGTGTTTGACAAAATAGTGAAAAATAAAAACCAGAACATTTCCCAGGTGGGGGCTGAGTGATGCGAATTACAGCACTCCGCAGGATGGGACAAATGCATCAGTAAAAGATAATTTAAAACATACAATGTCTTGGAACCTATTCATGAAATATTCAGTGGAAAAAAATAGGTTTCCAACAGAGTAATCCTATCTTTGAAAAAAAAAATTATCTTCATCAACGATGGAAAGGACATTCATTAAAACGTTAGCTGTCCTTGATCTTGGAGGATTCTGAGGGATTTTTATTACTTACATTGGCTTTTCTGAATTTCCTGCCCCCAAAAGATGGTATTACTTTTGTAATGCAGATAAATCACAATGAAATGGTTTAATGAAAAAACACACAAGCATGGTTCCTGCTAGGTGGAAGCATGGTGAGCTCTGACTGCCTCAGGGTGGGACTCTGGGGATAAGAGCCGGCAAGATGGGGGTTAGACTCCTCTAACATTTTCAACGTTAGCTCTGCACGTACCGAGCTAATGTGTTCATGAAGATGTTGTCAGTGGACAGTGTTGCCTGATTGTGGAGGAGACAGTGTGCGTGTCTGAGTGTGCACACGTGGCCCAGAGTTAGCACTGACATCTTAATTATGTAAGAGATTAATTTATTTTAAATGTATTTTCTGCCCTTGGCTATGCTGGCTAAGGAGCAGCTAATTCATTTTTTAAGATGCCAAGATTTTATTTCCCCAGGGGAAGTGGCAAGCCTAATCTTCAAAGGTGCAGATAACTAGAGATAAAAACCATAGGCTGTTGGGATGTAAGATGCGGACAATGATTCAGAGTTTATCTAAAAGCATTTTGTTTCGCATTTCAAGTTTAACTAAAGGGCTTACACAGTCCCCCGTTTTTCCCATTGATGGTCAAGGAGCAAGAAACTTCCAAAATATTCCTGAGAGGGAGAGAAAGAGGGCGCCATATTTGCCATCAATCCTCAAACTCGGAGAAAGAAGGAGTTTGGGTATGTTTGGGGGCACAGCGAGAGCAGAGACTACCTAAGGAGTCGTGAAGATCTCAAGTAAACACCAACCGGGGGCAAAGGCCACAAAAGTGGGAACACGTTCCCTGCCCACATTGGCACTGTCCTGGCAGGGCCATTGCTAACCACCCACCCCTGAATTTTTGTAGGAGTTAAGCGTGAGTTGAAGGAGGCATCTGCTGGTCAGCACATGGGTTGGGGTGGAAAGGGAGTGAGGGAGGGAAGAAAGGGACTATGGTGAACAGGGTCACACACC
Organism: Perodicticus potto; assembly: GCA_963574655.1. Taxonomy (NCBI): domain Eukaryota; kingdom Metazoa; phylum Chordata; class Mammalia; order Primates; family Lorisidae; genus Perodicticus; species Perodicticus potto. The sequence goes on from CAUYRH010087868.1 coordinate 92,713, forward strand.
ACCACTTGGGGGGGTCATGCTGGGGAGCTGCACAACCTGCCCCTGACCCCAGACGACTCCGGCCACCCAGGGAAGAACTATGCTCGCTGGGACAAAGAAGATGTGAGATTGGCACATTGGGTTGATTGCCCTGCACAAAGTTTGAGCCGACAGAGATCCTCACAGCAAAACTGGACATTATCATTGTCTTTAAAAGTCATTAGTTAATTTAATAGATAAAGCTCTTGTCGTGTTTACTAGTTCTACTCAACTTTTTCCCAAAGAGTCTATTGATATCCTTTGCCCATTTTTCTCTCATGATGATCACCTCTTAATTATTGATTTGTAAAGGTTCTTTATATAAGAAGAATATTGCCTTTTAATCATTGATGTTATAAATAATTTCTCATTGCTATTTTATCTATCAACTTTGAGATATGCTGGCCATATAGAAATTATTTTGTCCCCTTTTATCAGGGGCAATGCGTCCCAACCCCCCAGTAGATACCTTGAAACTGTGGATATAACCAGACTGCCTCCATGTGCTATGCCTTTTCCTAAACGTGTAGACTACGATAAAGCCTAGTTTATAAGGTAGGTACAGTAAAGGATTATAAATAGTAATAATAAAATAGAGCAATTTTAACTATACCATAATAAAATTTACATGAATGTGGTCTTTCTTTCTCAAAATATCTAATTATACTGTATTTACCTATCTTCGGACTGAAATTGACTGTGAGTGACTGAAGCCGTGGATGGGGGGGACTGCTGTATTTGAATTTTTACACCTTCAAATACATCCATTGTTTTCCTTATGTGTTGCAGCCCATGTAGCCTATGGCTAGGAGGAGTGAGAGTTCTAAGAAATTCCTGTATAGCTCAATAATGGAACACCTTGGTGGAGAGGGCGTGGAGAGGGACTTAGCACTCCTAACAAGCATGAGAGCTCGCGAGATGAGAGCAGTGGTGAATTGGCAGCCTCTACACCTGTGGTGTTGAGAGGCACGAGATCAGCCTTCTATTAGGCTGGAGGAGAAGGCAGTCGGGAGCATGCGCATTCTATCACGGACCCGCTTACTCTGACTCTGTCTCCTCTCCTGCCTGCAGAACGCCAGCAGGTGTCTCTCTGCTGAAGATTACCAAGCTCTGCTAAAGACTAAGATCTATCTTTCTAAGAAGACTGCTTTACTCTCTCTAAGACTCTCCCTCTCCTGCTGAAGTAGATAGGCCTCAGGCACCTAAGAGACCTGAGCAAGGTAACTTAGCGGTCCGCGTCCGGAACCTAGTTAAGCTGGGCCTGAGACCTGGCCAATCCTGGGCCCTGACAAGTGCTGTCAGAAGTGATATGTGACACTTATGGATTTCTGGCTTAGGAGTTTTATGCTTAGAAACTCGCCTTTAAAATTAGAGACTTAGTGACTTAAATTTTCTCCCAATCCTTTTGTGGTTTTATTTTAAACACACACACACATATTTAAATCTTTACTGTCTAGGGCAGACGTCCTCAAACTTTTTAAACAGGGGGCCAATTCACTGTCCCTCAGAGGGCCGGACTATAGTTAAAAAAAAAAAAAAAAACTATGAACAAATTCCTATGCACACTGCACGTATCTCATTTTGAAGTAAAAAACAAAATGGGAACAAATACAATTCACACCAACGCATGTGGCCTGCGGGCCGTAGTTTGAGGACCCCTGGTCTATGGCATAGATAAGAATTTAGGATCCAAACTTCTGGGATTTGTCAGTTTTCCTAACAACATATAATGGATTCTTTCCTTCTTTTCTTATTGATTTAAATTCATACATATGCTTGGACCTATGAAGGAACTTTGATCTATCTGTTCTGATGTTAATAGAGTCAATAGTGCTATTAGAACCTATTTCAGAGATTATTAGGGTATGTCTCTATCATTATTTTCCTATTTTCAAAATTTTTCTGAGTGTCTTATATTTTTCTCTCTTATTGAACTTTAAATAGATGTGATTTTAACTTTCATTAAGAAGGGGCCTTTTGTTACATATGGCAGTGATAAGAGGGCCTACCCTCCAAAACAAACAAAAACGATATCCAAATTATAATCCCCCTGAACCTGTAAACATGTGACTTACATGGCAAAAGGGACTTTGTAGATGTGATTGTGCTAAGAATCTTGTGATGGGGAGATTACTCTGGATGATGTGGACAGACCCACTGTCATCACCAGATCCTTGCAGGAGAGAGGTGGGGGAGGACAGGGTCAGGGGGATATGAAGATGCTACCCTGCCGGTTTGAATGTGAAAGAAGACCATGATCAAAGTTTGTGGGTGGCCTCAAGAAGCTAAAATGGGGGGATTTTAGATGAAATTTGCAGCTGGAAGTTACTCATCAACCAACTTTAAGATTGGGGGTGCAATGAAATCTCGAGGGTGTTTTTCAGAGAAAGAGTGGCAGAACCGGAGAGGCAGAGGGGGCCGTGACTATGGAAGAAAAGTCGGAAAGATCAGAGGGAGCAGCTTTGCCGGCTTAGAAGAGAGAGGAAGGGTCTGTAGACCAAGGAACACACGTGAGCGCCATAAAAGGCAGAGGAAACAATTCTCCCCGAGACCTCCCAGAAAGTACAGCACTTCGATACCTTGATTTCAGGGCTCATGACCTTCAGAAACGTGGAGAATAAATTTGTATTATTTTAGCGACTACGTGTGTGGTCATTTGTAGGTGTGTTCTCATGAGGGCACTGATGTAGCAAAGCTGACAGCAGAGGGTGGAACTGAGTGTCCAGTGTCGCAGAACAACCTCCCCCAAGGGTGCGTGGAATCGCGTCAGCATTGTTAAAATGATCAGGAACTCAACTCCTCATCTGTCAGCGACCTCGCCGTCGCCCTTGTCACCCACCCACACCAGGAGCCTGGTGGGCCATGGGCATCATGCCCTCTCTCACCCTCATGCCATTCAACTGGTTTTGCCCTCTAAAAATCTCTTGAGATATTCATTCTTCTCTTTATCACCATTGGAACGACCTCCATTCGGGTCTTCATAATCGGTCGCCTGGCTTATGGTGAGAAGGTGCTGCATTAAAAGTGAGCAAATATCCATATGAAATCAGCACATTGAACCCCATAAATGCATTAGTGTATACATGATCTGTGTGTTTATGTTTCAATAAAAGAATAAATAAAAAAATTTAAAAATAAAAATGAGCAAATAATTTGAGCAGACACTTCACGATAAGCACATGAATAAAGTGCTCAATATCATTAGTCTTTAAGGAAATGAAAATGAGATCCTACTTCACCCTCAAGGTAAAACGAAAATCCCGACAGCACCAGGTTGTGGAGCGAATGGAACCAGACGTGCTGCTCGTGAGAGCAGAAGACGACTCTGCCACTTGGTAACACGGCAGTTTCTTATAAAGTTGAGCATAAACTTATCCTGTGTTTCAGCAAATTCTCTCCTAGGTACCTCCCCGAGAGGAGTCAAAACATGTCTGTAAGAAACCTTGCACAAGAATATTCGTACAGACTTTATTTATTATAGCCCCAAACTGGCAAGCATCCAAATGTTCATTAGCAGGAGAAATGACAAGCAGATTGTTGTTTACTTATATAATGGACTATGGACATAAGCAATACAAAGACATAAACTCCTGATGAGTCTTGAAGACATACGGTGAGCACAAGGAACTAGACAGTTACATACTGCACAATTCCATCTATGTGAAGGTCAAGAGCAGGCACAACCAGTCTATGAGAGAAGTCAGAGCAGCAGTTGGTCTGGGAATTGGGATTAACTCAAAAGAGGCACGAAGGAGTTCAGTAGGGCTTGGGAATTAGTTTCTATTCTGCTTGTGTTTCACAACGCGTGGTCCCAAACACTTAGGTACATTTTCTTATATTTCACTAAAAATGAAAATGCTTACACAGTACACCTATACTGTTTACACTTTTCAGTAATTTTACTCTGTATTTAGGGAATCGTTTTAAGCTGCGAAATCAATCTGCCTGTCCTTAAAAACAGGAAGTTTTACTCTACCACGTATTATTAACATGACTTTCTTTCCATTGATTTTGATCTCCGCTACCAAAACTCATTCACCCTCACGCTTTTAGCATTCTCCAGCGCTTGTTTGGGGACCTCTTCATTTGCATTCTGAGAAGCCTTCTCGGGATGGTTCTTCCCATCACAGATATGTTGATTCTTTCCAGCTTCCATGTGTGGGTTTCAATTCTGAAACATGTCTCTCGTAATATTCTCTCAGTATGCTCGGCTCCCTCTCTATTTCTCCTGCTGGTGTGGAAATTAAAAGCACGAGCCTTCGGAACCAGGCAGATATTGCTGGTCATCCTCTACTGTATGACCTTGGGCAACTTAATTCACCAAGCTGCCTCTTCTCATCTGCAAAACGAGGATCGTAGCTGTGAGAACTTCATCGTGTTATCATAATGATTTCATGAGCTAATGCCCAAATGGCAGGTCTAGGCATAAAACCCTAAATAAATATTAGCTGTCATCATTATCACAACCATCTTCGTCTTCCTCTGAACAACTATGTTTTGGTTTCAAGCTATTAAGTACCCACCTTCTAAGTGTTTTGTGCACTGGCTGATACATGGCAGGCGTCCAACAAGCATCTGTTGAAGAAATATATAAGTTTGTTCCTTCTTTTTACCTTGTACTCGTGATATTGTGAGTCATTGTGTTTTTATTATTAGTGAAACTCAATCAGTTAACGCAAAAGCTGTACTTGGAACAGGTTTTAAAATAATGAACCAGTTGCCTTACCCCGCAAAATATTGTTACAATGTTAACTTGACAGAACTTGAATAACTACCACATCAGGAATGAAAAACAAGTTTCATGTTAAATTTTTATTCAGGCATATGTGCTACATTAGAATTCACTTTTATGAAATAGGAATTTAGGGGGGAGACTTATATTGATACATTGTTGAAGTCTTATTTATTTCCTAAAGGTTTTAAAAACTTATTTTCTAACACGGTTTCCCCCCCTTTTGTTAAATTTTGAAATAAATTATTGGAGAAATGATAAAGAAAGGGTCCTTCCATATAGCATCTTGAAGTCTAAGTAATCCCAGCCTCAAAATGGTAAGTATAGCTCAGGCTTTCATTTTCAAATTCTGATCTACGTGTCCGCATGGGACCTTTTCATCCTCTGCGTGTAAGAGAAATGAAGGTGTCTGCCTTCAGAGTTTGAAGCCATCGGTTTATGCACTGGTCATCAACTGGCCAACCTCTTCCCACTCAGCAGTTTTTGCTTTTGCACCATCACTGCAAATGCCTCAGCATTTGGCCCACTTGGCATCGTCTACCAAGGCAAGGATTTGGTGAAGCCCGTTGGAGTCACTCCAATCTCCCCCTCACCAGCTACCGCCACAGTTGCCGCCCAGCCCAACCTGACCCTGGTCCTTGGGTTTCCCCCTGCTGCATTGCACCAGGTCTTTCTCTCCTGCAGCAGTGAAGACCGTCATCGTTGACATCTTGGCAAACACCGCCTTCACCACAGCTCCTTGCCAACCTCACTGCTTATCCACAAGGTCAGGACTCTCCTCTCGGGCTGGCCTCGGTAGAGAGCTAAGCTGCAGAGACTGTCCCTGGACCTTGTGAGCTTCTATCCTCTGCTCCCAGAGGAGGCAAAGAAGATAAGAATCAATGTGGTTTAGTGACGCTATTTATCCCTGACCAAGAAACTTTGAATATGACACAACCGTACTTTGGACTTTACCTTACAGATGCAAGTAGTGTCACCTGATTGAACGTACCCTCGTATTAATCTGAAATTTAAAAAAAGAAAGAAAGAAACTTTGAATATCACTCTGAAAAGGGCAGAATAGGGGCTAAGATTCAGTCATTTACAGAAAAGCTGCAGGTGAGTACTCACCCTCCTTCTTGGTAAGTAGGTGGTCCAATGGGCAGAAAGTGATTTCCCTAAAAGACCTAGCACGCAAAAGGGAGGTAATTAAAAAAATTATTATTATTTTTCCAGGTATGGTACATCTCACAGACACATTTATTCGTGCCATGAGTATACGACACTTATACAGGTATACAGGGATAATCCACGTTCCCACGTGACACAGCTTGCTTAGCCCTATGGGAAGACTGACAGTGCATCTCTTTTTGTTTTGTTTGTTCGAGACAGAGCCTCAAGCTGTCGCCCTGGGTAGAGCACCGTGACATCACGGCTCACAGCAACTTCCAACTCCTGGGCTCAAGTGATTCTCCTGCCTCCGCCTCCCAAGTAGCTGGGACTACAGGCACCCACCATAACACCTGTCTATTTTTTTGTAGCTGTCATTGCTGTTTGGTAGGCCCGGGCTGGATTCGAACCCACCAGCTCAGGTGTATGTGGCTGTGCGCTCCAAGTGAGGCTGGTTAGTGATGACCATGAACAGGTGCAGGAGCTTTCAAAGCTTTACTTCTTTTATCAGCACTCCTGAGTTTATAAACCATGAAGTTCATCAACCCCATTCTAATCCAGATCTGGTAAACTTGGGTGTAGTAAGGTTTCGTGGGGACCCACATTTTAAATAAGTCTTTGAAGTGTCTTGGCTCCAGAGCAATGGCTGGGCTCAGCATAGACCCACAGCCAGAGATTCAGAAAGGTCACCACGTGCGGAGGCCTGAAAAAAATTATTTTAAATTTTTAATAAGTTCAGATAGAAAAGTTTCAAAAATAGAGCAAAGAATTCCTACATGTACTTCAATGAGTTTCATTTTGCTTATCATTTTCTCTCTCTGTCTCACCCTCTCCCCTCCCTCAGTCAAATCATTGGCTGATCACTTAAGCTGGTTCATGCCAGGTTGCTCCAATGTAAAGTTTTGCTTTGGAGGGGTGAGTGGTGAGGGGGAATTAGTAAAGAGATTATGGAGATATACTGGAGGCTGTGTAACTTTGTTTCTCCTTGGACTTTGTCACTCCCTAGTTTCATTCCTGACCATGCTCACTGCAATAATTGCTACTCTGCTGGTTGCTGAACCGTGATGTCCTAATTCCATCATTTCTGCTGCATGTATTAGCTGAAACTCTGTTCCAGGGAAGAGCTTTCTCTTGCTTTCCCTTCCTTCTCGATTCATTGATTATAGACTCATATATTCTTATTTTATTCAGTGGGTTATAACCCATTACTATAGTTATCTGATGCTCAACCTTTTTCAGATTTGCAGGTGGAAGCTCTTTAAATCGGAATCAAACATTTCTCCAAGGAAACCCGGTTCCTTCTAGCAGAGAACAGTATTTAGAAAGCAAGATCTGCCCTCCAGGTGTGCTCAGAGCTCCTGGAATGCCATTGCTTCTAGGTCCCTGGGGCTGGAGCTGAAAAGTGCTTGTATGCATTTGTGTGTATGTGTGTATGGGTGTACACACCCCACATTCCCACACACATATTTATTATGAGTTCATAATAATGCTTCTAATCCTAGCCACAAAGTTCATTCTTTGCTTCCTTCTTTGTTACTTGTGTCTCCAGTAGTGAGAAACATTTTTCTTTATTCACAACTTATTTATTTGTTCAACTCTAGAAAATATGTTAAGTAGTTTCAGAATTGCTCACTCTTACCACCATGAAAAAAATACAATATATTAATCAGAGTTGGATATTTATTTATAGTTATTTTTGTCTTTAGCCTGAGAATATATCATCAAAATTCTTGGGTTCATTGTTTTTCCTTCCACTTCGGTGCGACCGTGTTTTTTATTTGAAATATAGGGGTTTGTTTCTATTTGCACTGTAATTTCTATTTCTTTGTATTCTCAGGCTGGTTTATTTCATTCATTTATTTATTTTTAGTGTGTGAAAGAGAACATGATTCTAAACATTAAATCTATGCACCAAGTTGGACTCAGAACAGGGTGCCTCTTTATCCTGTCCCTTCAGAACTATCCCATCTCCCATCCTTTAGTCTCTATTCCAATCCACTCCCAGTATGTACCCAATCTTACTAGTCTCTGGTTTATCTTTACTAGTCTCTGGTTTATCTTTCATGCATTTCTTTCTGCACTAATGAGCATATATGCCTATTTCTTATATCTCCTTTTTTATTAAGCAATTTTTTTTAAACCCCATAGTATAAACACTCTTTTGTACTTTGCTTTTTCACATAATATATCCTGGAAAACAATCCATGCTGTTTCATAGAGGTTTCCCTCCTTCTCGTTTCAGCTGCAGAATAGTCCATTGTGTGAATACATCACAGTTTACTCGGCCACAGTGTTCTAAGATCTAAGGCAGTCCCTGGCAGGAGAGTAAGGCTCCATCCTTCTCACCTACCAGCCATAGGGAATGGGAATTCCCTTCCCCACCAGCCCCATATGATCCCAGGCATGTGAGGTAGACACAGATCACCTGAGATGATCTCATCATGGCTTCCCTGTACTCCAAGTTTTGATCAATGGGTGTACTAGTCACCTATTGCTGTGTAACAAATAACCCCAAATGTAGCACCACAATCCAACAAGCACTTTTCTTTTTTTTTTTTTTGAGACAGAGTCTTACTTTGTCACCCTCAGTAGAGTGCTGTGCTGTCATAGCTCACAGCAACCTCAAACTCTTGGGCTCAAGTGATTCTCTTGTCTCAGCCTTCCAAGTAGTTGGGACTATAGGCACCTGCCACAACACTCAGCTGTGTGTAGAGATGGGGTCTCACTCTGGCTCAGGCTAGTCTCAAACCTCTGCGCTCAGGCAATCCCACTGCCCCCAGCAAGTGCTAGGATTACAGGCATGAGCTACGATGCCTTCCCCCCAACAAGCACTCTTTAACTCAAACAGTTTCTGAGGGTGAGAAGTCCAGGAGCAGCTGAGCTGGTGGTTGTGGCTTATGGTCTCTCATTAAGTCCTCCTGGAGAGCTGACTGGGGCAGGAAGGTCCACTTCCAAGCTTGTCCGCGTGGCAGATTCAGGGGGGTTCAGTTTCTTGCCGTGTGGACTTCTCTACAGTTCTACTCATAGTGTGGCTTCCCCCAGAGTAAGTGATCCAGGAGCAAGAAAGAGCTCACACCGAAGACAGGAGCCTCAGCAACTTTTATAACTAATCTCAGAAACAACATCCCACAGCTTCTGCCATCCTCCATTCATTGAAGCAGCTAAGTCCACCGCACTTTGGGGAAGGAGAATTAAGCTCCATCTCTTGAAGGGAGCAGTAGGAAGAATGTTTAGACATGTTTTTAAAATCACCACACTGGGTTACATGTGTATCTTCCCAGGTGCATGAAAATACTTTCAAGTGAAGTCATAATACATGATCTTATTCCATATCTTAGAATGAAAGATTCCTGTAGAATCACTCTCCCACTGCCGGAGAGGGTTTGCTGCTTATTCGTTTCTCTAATCCATTCTGAGTGCTCATTAACATGGCACAGGTGGACCCCTGACAAAGCAGGACTAATGAATCGTTTCAGTGCAAAGGGGAGCTGCATGGCCAAGAGCCGCAGAGGGGCAGAAATGTCCACTGCTCCAGGCGGCATATGGATTAATTCCTCACCCACAGAGTGATTCATCGCCAGGTCATAGCCTCACTGATCTGGAAAGGAATTCAGGCCTCTTCACCGTCTAGAAAGTGAGACTTTTTGGATGAAGGTCAACCCCAGGAGAGTCACAGCTGTCCTGACAAGTTTGAGCAATAGTTTGAAGAATTCTGTAGCAGAATTCTGTAGAGATTTGACAAGGATAACAGAGCAGCTCACATATTTTTTTTAAATTAGGATCATATAAAAACACAAATATCCCCGTCTTCAAATGTGTTCTTTCTGCCAAATCGATTCCTTCTTATTCATGGCCATGTGCTGTGAAAGATTTAATCTTAGCACTCGCATCAAGAGATCGAGTCATGGTTTTATTAGAATGCTTTCTGGGAAATGTGATATCCAAGCTTTCAGTTGCTATAGGAAGTTTAATAGGCTAATAAAAAGAACAAGGTTTATGTGAAGTATGCCCCGAGGTTGCTGAGTAGTGGTGTTTCTCGAACCGTGTTCCACAGAATACGAGTCCCAGGAATTACTCCTTATAGCAAATAGTGTGGCCAAGTAGATACACGAAACACTGCATAAAACACTTCCTCGCTTATAAATTCATCACACACTCCAACATCTTAATGCATTTGAGAACTGCAGCAAAAAAATTCTCCCACCACCTCCTTTTCCGCCCCCTCCTCCTGCTCCTCCTCATTATTGTTTAAGCTGTTTACGGAATACATGGGACTATATATTTTTAATTAACTTCTAATTCAGTAGTGAAATTGCCAAGAAAATATGATCTTTACTGTGTGTGTATGTGTTTTAAGTTTTGAATTTTTTAATGATCTACTGTATGCTCAGTTTTGTTAAGTACTCCTTCTGTGTGTGAGAAGAATGTGCATTTTCCCGTTGTTGAATGCTGGTATCTGAATGCCTATTAAATGGACTTTATCAAATAGTGTGGGACAGATCTTCTGTACCTATACTAGTATTTTTGTGTGTTTGACATAACATTAATTGAGAAAGGTATGTCGAAATCTTCTACCCTGGCAAAGAATATCACTTTCTCCCTGCAGTTTTTATCCATTTTTGGTTTATGTATCTTAAAACTCATTTAGATCACACAAATTTGAAATTATTACAACAATATGGAGTAACTGTTCTTTTTCCTAATAATTTATTTTATCTCATATCATTATAGCTGCTGCAGCTTTCTTTACTATTTTCCTAGTATCTTTAGTTCTTTTATTTTTAATCTCCAGTCTCTTCATGTCCTAAGACAGCACATTTCGATGGACTTAGTAGACTTTTTTCCTTAATCTAAACTGCTACTCTGTGTTTTGAGTAAAACATTTAGTTCATTTTTATCTATTGTCATTATTATATATTAGGACCTGCTTTTCTATCTCATCTTACATTGTGGTTTCTATTTACCCTGCTAATCCCGTATATGTTTTTCTTCTATTTGAACAAGGTGATCTGGTGTTGTTCCTTTTCTTCTATTTCGCTTGTGATTATCATTCTATTTTGTCCTCTACTAGTTTGAAAGTGACAGTCTCTGTTATCTATTGACCTACTTATTTTTTGGTGGTTTACTTTTGGAATTCAGGTTTACTGAACCTTGTATCTAAAGTTAACCCATATCTTGATCACTCCCAAATAATCGTTCAATCTCCGGATTTACCTGCTATTGCTTTCCAGGACTCGGTTGTTTAAATTATTTTCATCAATATTATTTTATACGGTATTTTTAAATTGTGTGAAAATTATTTTACTCGCTTTGTATTCAAGATCGGACTTTCCTTCTGGAATCATTTCCCCTTCCTAGAGAACCTGTTTAGGAGTCCTTCTGATTAAAGCATCTGGGCAGTAAAAGCATTTTTGTTCATTAAATTATCTTCAATTTGCCATTGCTTTTAAATGTTAGTTTTCTGAGTTGATAATTTTAAAACAGCCCCTGTAAAGGTATCATTTTACTTTTCTATATTTCATCGTAGCTAACATTAAGTCAATTACAAACCTAATTTTTACTTGTAGGTGATCTATTTCTTCTCTTTGTCTGTTTTTAAGACCGTTTCCTTTTGGTTACATTTCACTATAATCTTACATGGTGTGAATTTTTTTAATTTAAGTGGTTCATTATATTTTCTGTAATTGGGGATTCTTATTTTCATCCATTCTGGCAAGTTCTTTTTTTTGAAAGAGAGAGTCTCACTATGTCACCCTCAGTAGAGTTCTGTGGCATCACAGCTCACAGCAACCTCAAACTCTTGGGAGAAAGCTATTCTCTTGCCTCAGCCTCCCAAGTAGCTGGGACTACAGGCACCCACCACAATGCCCAGCTACTTTTTTTGCTGCAGTTGTCATTGTTTTAGCAGTCCTGGGCTGGGTTTGAACCCGTCACCCTTGGTGCATGTGGCCAGTGCCCTACCCACTGAGCTACAGGCGCCCCCTCTGGCAAGTTCTGAGCCACTCTCTTTTCAAATATTTTCACGCTGTGTGACTCCAGTTAGACACAAATTATATTTTTTGGCTTCTTACTTTGTATTTCTTCTCTTGCCTTTAATGTTTTCTCTCTTCTTATTTCTCTGTACTAAATTTTGGCTAATTTCCTTACCTCTACTCTTCAGTTCTTTCTTCAACTGTTCCTGATATACTTGTAACTCACCCATCAAGATTTTCATTCCATTAATGATAATTTTCACTTATAAAGGCTTGTGACTTGATTATTTGAAATATTTCCCTGAAAATGTTGATTGTCTGATATTTCCGGTCACTTTTAAAATTTTAAAATTGTCATTATTTCTTTCTTGAAATAAGATTATATATATTTAAGGTGTGCAATGCGATGTTTGGAACTATGTAGATGTTGTGAAGTGACTACCGTAATTAGCGTATCAATCACTTTGTATTTTTGTACGTGTGGTGTAAACAGTGTGAGATCAGCTCTTGGCAAATTTCAAGTACACAATACACTGCTATTAACTAAAGTTTCCACATTATAATCAGCTCTTCAGAACGCATTCACCCTGTAACTGCAAGTTTACACCCTTTGACCAAAATCCTCCCATCTCCCTTATCCATCATTTCTGGTCATTTTCATTCTAGCTTTCATCTCTTTAAATTAAAATGGTTATTTTGTAGTCTGTACACGATAATTCCAGTCATTAAGGAACTTGGAGACCTAAGGCTTGTGTCTGTGGTTTGCTGCTGACTTTCACTCACAGTGGTTATTTCTCTGCATGTTCTGTAACAGATTATGAATCTCTACTCATCTATGTGAAATCCGAGGCCATCCCAGGGTGTCTGCTGAGGACGCTTTTGTACAGAGAAGATGTGCATCTGCTGGGAGCCAGGGACTTGCCCCCCGAACCCCCAGCCTTCCCTGTTCCCTTCCCGTGTTCTAGGCTTGCTTCAGCCTTCTCTTCCCCACCTTGCAGAATGAGTTTTGCTGAAAAGAACTTGAGAACATGGAAAAAAGACTTAGCCTGGACACGTTTCCCCTGAAGTGTTCATGGTTATGAGTGAGTTTTCCAAGACTTTGCTGGATCTGGGGCTCAGGATGACTTGGTCTTGGCTCAGGCAACGTGAAGAGTGAATTATTGTTTTCCTGAGAAAACCACACTTTGAGGATGAGACTGAAAGGGGGAAAAATGCCATCTGTACAGTGAAACAACACGCCCAACACATTCTTTATACATGATGAGATATTAACAGCATGACTCAGATAATGACTTTTTTTCCAGGAACATAACTAAAGGAAGTCAATATCTAGTAGAAAGTCTCAAAAGTTTCAAGTGTTGATTTTTTTTAAATGTTAAGCTTAATGTTAGCTAGCCTCTTAAGAGGACCCCAAAATTTTATGCTAAATCATTTCAACCAAGAAGAAAATGTTATACCTAAATGCATATTTAATCTAATTGCACTAGATCTAACAGTAGGACAAGAAATGAAATAACCAAATGTACCTTCTGTACATGAGGAGTGCTTTGATAAAGGAAACTATTTTTTTCTTCCCTACTGGAATAATGGACACGAAAGGAAGTAGAGATGAAAAATTTTAGTAATTTTATTTTTTTTTGGTTGTTAAAACCAAACATGAGTTTCTGTTTTTTTTTTGGAAACAGAGCCTCAAGCTGTCTCCCTCAGTAGAGTTCTGTGGCATCACAGCTCACAGCAACCTCCAGCTCTTGGGCTTAGGCGAGTCTCTTGCCTCAGCCTCCCAAGTAGCTGGGACTACAGGCACCTGCCACAATGCCTGGCTATTTTTTGGTTATAGTTGTCATTGTTGTTTGGCAGGCCTGGGCTGGATTCGAACCCTCCAGCTCTAGTGTATGTGGCTGGTGCCTTAGCTGCTTGAGCTACCAGCACCAAGCCCCAAGCATGAGTTTCTCAATGGGTAAAGTCCAGGACGTGGTTCTGGCAAAATGAAACCCAAGTTAGCTAATTGAGGTCCATACTCTAATCTCAGCTTTGCCTGGCATTTTCACAGGGTTCGAGGAAGTACTTCTGTTCACTGGGTCCCTGTGTGCTCAAATATGAACAGTTTCTTGAGGACTTCACCCAGCCCTAGAATTGTAAGATTTCCATGATAAATACAAAAAATATAAGGGGCACAAAAGATTGGTCCAAAACTTTCTTTTTTGTGCCTAATAAAATCTAGACTTTGAAAAGCATGGCAAGTGAAGACCCTTTGTTATCCTTCTGGTTGAAATTATTTTGCTAAAAAAGGAGGGAGAGAAGGTGTACTTTTATAAAGTTGACTTTGAGATGTTATAATAGGAAGGAAAGAAACGTAACGCCAATTAGTAAATATTGATATACATTAAAATTATGCAGAAATATCCCAATCTTCAAAAGATAGGGAGGGTCCTTCTTGTCTTTAACTGCCTGCAATACAAAAGTGTTTCATTTCTATTAAAATGCAGCTTGAAAACCTCTGTGCGCTCATGTTTAAGGTCGAGATGTATAGTGCTTGTGGAGACAAGTGGTTCAGAGGTGTGCTAGATGCTCACATCATGGTCTCACAATATTTCAGAATTTTTTGAGAAACTTTGACCTGGAGAAAAAAAGAGAAAAACAATAAATGGAGGCAAAATTTTATCAATTTTATAAAGCTACACTCATCCAGAGAGATAAAGAGAGGCAGAGAGGCAGGGAGGCAGAGAGAACCCGATGAAGGGATGGCCTTCGTCTCGAGGCTTACTCTCTCATTGTGGTGTTCACGTCCCCTTCTGTGTGTTCAGGGTAGTTTCTCTTCTTACTTTTCTCACCAGTCTTCTCCTCCCTCAAGGAATTCTTGATTTCTGGTTTACTCAAAGCTGTCTTCTTTCTACCAATGACTGCCCTTATTGTTAGGAGTAATTATTCAAAATGTTTATAGACTCTTCGCATTTCTTTCTATTAAATTGGCGGTTTTAACATAGCATAGTCATATGCATGGCAGATACTCAATACATGTTTGCCTCTTCTTCTGTCCCAACAGACTTTGTTCAGGAAGGCTGTGTCCTTGTTTATCATCTCAAGTTCATTTGCACCTAAAGGTGTCTATGTGACATGGTTCTGGCCATGCGGCATAAGCGAAAGATGGTGGGGAGTGTGTACACGGTGTCATACGATTTTGCCTTCAACCATCCCCTTCATCCTGCCTGGAATGCAGATTCTGATGGGGAAGACACAGCAGCCACCTTGCGATCATGTGGCTGACATGCACAAGCTAGCAGTGATGAAGATAGCAAAGCAGGAAAGTAAAAGTAGCCCGGATCCTTGAATTAATATTTTATTTATACATTTATTTAAGGCTGGGGGGAACCCTGCATTCACCCTTGGTAGTATACATAAATAATCTCAAAATGCTTTATTGTATGTGACTCTTTGGGGGACGTTTTCCAAGAAAAATTTTTATCATATATTAAGTTTATACATAAATGTGTTTATCATAACTGTTGAAGTTACTAAATTATTGGAGATAATCTAAATGCTTAATAATGTGTAATCAAATCAGACAATTTGGTGCCTTTACAAGGTGGAATGGCCTTTAACCACTAAAAATTGTATTTTCAAAGGATTTTTTCACGGTGAGGCAAAGTACAGGTGTTGTAGTAATAAACCAAATGTGCAAGATATAACCTATAATTTTAATATGACAATTACATTAAAAGTCACTGGATAAAGACCAGAAAATATAAAATTCATTGTCTTTGGTGTATATATGTGTGTGTGAGTGTATGTGATTACTTTACATTTTTCTTTGTTTTCTTGTACTTTGCAAATTTTGTACAATGAGAGAAATCAGAAGGAAAAGGGTATTTTTTTAATGCACCTTATTTGCTTTTCCTTTTTTTTCCTTCACAAATACATTTAGACTGATCCCAAACAGGGAAAAATGATATTTGAGACTTTGTAAGGGCAAAAACCTTAAAAAGGGCACTGATTCGAGGCATCTAAAATGCACACTGTGGGCCAGGCATGGAGGCTCACACCTGTAATCTCAACACTCTGGGAGGCCCAGGTGAGAGGGTTGAGCTCAGGCATTCCAGACCAGCCTGAGCAAGAGGAAAACCCTGTCTCTATCAAAAGTAGAAAAAAAAATAGCCAGCAGTGCGATGGACACTCTAGTCCCCGCTACTCAGGAGGTGAGTCAGGGGAATCACTGGAGCCCAAGAGTTTGAGGTGGCTGTGCGGTCTAATGATGCCACTACCCTACTCCACCCAGGGTGACAGAGTGAGACTCTGTGTCAAAAATAAGTGAGTGAACAAATAAAATGCACACTGTCCAGCCTTCCCTAAACCAGCACCAGTCTTACTGGGGACCACGCCCAGTTCAAGGGTTCTAAGGCCTGGCCCTCGCCACCTGGCTTCTGGAGAAGTCTTCACCGGGACTAGCTCCGCCTGCACCCATCCCTCTCCCTCACCTTCCTGCGGACCCCATTCCCTTGTTCTCTCACATGTCCTGGTTCTTATTTCACTCGGCTATGTCTTCTGACTCTGGAATTCACAAAAACCTCCTCCCGTGCCAAGAACATGGTCAAGTGGTTCTGAGAATCTCTGTCCTCCAAGGGATTCCTTCCTTCCTTCCGTCCTTCCATCCTTCCTTCCTTCCTTCCTTCCGTCCTTCCTTCCTTCCTTCCTTCCTTCCTTCCTTCCTTCCTTCCGTCCTTCCATCCTTCCTGCCTTCCTTCCTTCCTTCCTTCCTTCCTTCCTTCCTTCCGTCCTTCCGTCCTTCCTTCCTTCCTTCCTTCCTTCCTTCCTTCCGTCCTTCCTTCCTTCCTTCCTTCCTTCCTTCCTTCCTTCCTTCCTTCCGTCCTTCCATCCTTCCTTCCTTCCTTCCTTCCTTCCTTCCATCCTTCCTTCCTTCCTTCCTTCCTTCCTTCCTTCCTTCCATCCTTCCATCCTTCCTTCTTTCCTTCCTTCCTTCCTTCCTTCCGTCCTTCCTTCCTTCCTTC